>ML261033.1:110289-120291 GCA_005239495.1 Nicotiana undulata
GTCCCCCCCCCCCCCACCCACCCACCTTGCCTTAAAATCAATTATTTTGTTTGCCTAATTTTGTCTTTTCTCTCTATTTGGACTAATTCATATAATTTGAGTTCGGTCGGGACCCACAGTTGTGGACCTCGAGGAATGCCTAACACATTCTCCTTGAGGTAATTTGAGCCCTTACCCGATCTTTGGTGACGCAAACTGGTTAAACCATAGTTACCTACAAATAGGTGCCCTAACGCACCTCAAACCCGTTAGGTGGAGACTCTCTCTTTTAACACCCTTCCTTAAAAGAGTTGTCACGTGTCGAAACCCAATTTCGCGAGAAAAAGGGGGCACGACAGCTGTAACTTATGAAACTAGGAAAATGTACATAAATTCAGGAATATGAACTTCTCTTTGTGTCTCCTTATCAAACACATGTAGTTACTGGATCATGCCAAAACGAAAGAAAGGTTTAGCCTTAACGTACCTTAATTCTGTTGAGTCCTTAATACATTCCAAGCATTTCTTCAAACAACTCAACTCAATCTACCTCAACATAAGGAGATTCAAAATCAGTGCTGAGTAAAGGCTAAGTTCGCAACTTGAACTAGTAGATCGTTTACGTAAATTTGGGCAGTATCTCCCCTGTAATCCTCCAATACCATATACCAAAAACACCAAGAACAAAATAATAAAAACATGTATGCATAATTTTCAAACCTTATCTCCATCACAATATCACAAAATAGCCCACACAACCTAATCACTTCATACATAAAACAACAATAAAAGTAGTGTTAAACAACCTAAAAATGTAACAACGAATGACCAGCCCACCATTACGTCATTATGTGGTGTTTCTCCACAACATTTTATCCTCCAAAACGCCATAAAACATCAGAAAAATATACAGACCAAAAGCAAAACGAAACAGCCCACAAAACAGTCCACTACAAGTCGAATAACTCGAACTCACGACTTCCGATCACCGTCCCGTGAGTTCTAACTATTAGGAAATAAATTTATCAACCTTACTTTATGTTTAAAGATTAAATATAGAAATTACACGTTTTCTTAACTATGAACTACCTTCCAAAACTCAAACTATAAAGAAAACGAGAGGCGATATAACGATACTTACGTCGTAGGGATCGTTCTAGTGTTATCGCTTCTTGATTTCATACCCGGGATGTTAATATTCTTGGAAACCCTTTTGGAGAGCTTGAGGATAAGTTTTGGGATATTTTTATGGTCTTGGTATGTGGAAAAGTAAATAAAGAGACGACATACGGCCTATATATATCCATTTTTGAAAAGTGAAAGAGGTGCTAGCTTGGCACCCTATTATTGGCTCTTGCTCAGACACTTATATCTTTTTATACGGATGTCGTATGAATGAACGGCTAAGAGGGATAGAAACTACGTTACAATACCTTTAATTTGGTATATATTATGTCCCAAAAAATACCTCATACAACACACGGAATGTCTTGCTCAAAAATCTTTAGCGACAAACCTACTTGTCACCTATGCACTCTGCGCAGTCTCGCGAAACTGAAAATATCTCTCTACTCCTATGTCATATAAATAAATGGTTTAATGATTTAGAAAATTTACTCATAGATATTCTATTTGGAAGGTAGATCATCCCGTATTTCCAGCTATATTGGCACAAAATCTCATCTACATTTGACCTAAATTTCAGCATATTTATAAATGTAACTTGTGATGATCTTTGCCAACTTTTGTTCCACAACTCACTTGACTTCAAAACATAACACATGACTATCATAATACAACAATAACTCATAACCTAACCTCCTTATAATTTAGATCACCCTAGTCTCACTTCAAAAGTACATGATATAACATTCCCAACTTGTCGACTTTCGACAAAACTTATTTTCTTCAATTGGCTTAGCTTCTAAGCCTTCCAACCCTCTTGGTAATTTTAGTCCATGATCTTAAATATTTGTAACCACCAAGTTAACTTGATTAACTTAATTTATGTATTTTAAAAGATGATCTCATTTCAGAGCTTACATCAATTGAATTACGCCGCACTCTCACATACGAAACTATGGGGTGTTACACGACTACACAAATATGTAACGACCCGGTCCGTCGTTACGCAATATACGCAACTATTCCTTTATTTATGTCTTGTAGTAGCTCGGTTAGACTGTTCATGAAGTGTTGGCGTTGGTTGGTTCGGGTTCGGAGTGAAAATAGAGTGGATTGAGACACTTAGTCTCTAACAAGAGCTTTAGAGTTGGAAAAGTCAACTCGGAGTTGACTTATTGGTAAACGACCTCGGAATGCGGATTTTATGGTTCGGATAGCTTCGTTAGGTGATTTGGGACTTAGGAGTGTGTTCAGAATATTTTTAGGATGCCCGGTGTAGAATTAGGCTTGAATTGGCGAAGTTAGTATTTTGGCGAATTCCGGTTGATAGGCGAGATTTTGATCCGAGGGTCGGAATGGGATTCCGAGAGTTGCTGTAGCTTCGTTAGGTCATTTTGGACTTGCCCGCAAAATTTCAGGTCATTCGGAGATGGTTTGGTTGGGTTTTTGATCAAATGCGTGTTTCGGAAGTTTTTGGAAATCATAGGCTTGAATTGGATGAGAATTTATGGTTTTGATGTTGTTTTTGGTGTTTTAATGGCTCGACTAAGTTTGAATAACCATGTTTGATATGTTGGTATGTTTGGTTGGGGTCCCGAGGGGCTCGGGTTTGATTTCGGGCGTTAAACGGAGAAATTGGAACTTGAAATGCAGCTGAAGCTGCTACTGCTGGTGCGATCGCACCTGCGATGCTTGGGCCGCATGCGCGGGCATCGCAGGCACGAGGGTGAAGGCGCAAGGGCGGAAATCGTCGCAAGGGCGGAAGGAAGATCGCACCTGCGAGGTCGCAGGTGCGGGAAATGGGTTCGCAGGTGCGGGCTCTGAGTGTTAAGTGAAGGACCGCAGGTGCGGTCAATATGTCGCCCCTGCGGTACCGCTGTTGCGATAAAAAGGCTGCAGGCACGAAGCCTAGGAGTTTAAGTGGGTTCCGCAGGTGCGTTTAAATTTTCGCGCCTGCGGAGTCGCAGAGCCGAGAATAATACCGCTGTTGCGGAAATGCCTGGGCAGAACTATAAAAGGCAGCCTTCGCGAAATTTGTCTTCTTTCACCATTTTTACACACGGGTTGGAGGTTTTGAAGGGGTTTGAAGAGGGATTTCGTTGTTTCTTCAAGGAGGTAAGTTTCTTGGACTCAAAACTCGTTATATTTTGCGTTAAGAACGATTTTAGGTTGAAATCATGGGTAAAAATAGTAGAAAAATGGTGGTTAGGGCTTGGGTTTAAGAGAGGAAGAATCGGGGAATTGGAGGACCATTTAAGGTCCGATTTTCGTGTTCTTGGTATGGTTAGACTCGAGAAAGGACAAGGGATCTAGTGATGTGAAAATTTCTGACTTTCGAGACGTGGGCCCGAGGGCCGGGTTTTGACCGAATTCAGGATTTTGGTATTTTTGCTAAATTTTGATTTGGGGATTGTTCCTTAGCACATTGTGACGCTATGTAATTGATTATTGATAGATTTGGAGCATTTGGAGGCCGATTCTCGAGGAAAGGGCCAGGCGGAGTAGAGTTGAGCCGGTTTCGAGGTAAGTAACGGCTTCAACCTTGGAACTGAGGGGTTCAAAACCCCAATGTACATGCTAATTGATGATAGTTACTATAGTGCGAACTTTACTTGTGCATACTCAGTCTTGTTATTATACATGTATTCGTATTTCAGTCTCAGAAATCATTTATTTATCATGCATTGCCATTGTTTGGGTTGTTACATAATGAGAGTGTTGTGAGGAGACTGGTAATTCTGACTGAGTATGGGCCTAGAGCCAAATGTTGAGATGATATACCCTTCGTGGGCTTGATATATATATAGCGCTTGGGCCATATCCTTGGCGGCCCCTCCGGAGTCTTTACACCCCCAGTGAGCGCACAGTTATTGAGGGATGGATTTCCCTGGACATGGATTTGTCCGAGATATGACATATAGAGGGATGGATTTCCCTGGCACAAATACCGTTTATGAGATATGGAGGGATGGATTTCCCTGGTACAGATTATGGATGAGTATGATATCCCGGAGATGGATTTCTCTGAAAGGCTGAATTGGCCTGCTCCCTCGGTACTTAGTAACTGAGTCACCACGTATTACATGTTACGGGATGGATTTCCCTGGGCCAATGGCCAATTATGTGTACCGAGAGGACTACCTATGAGAGTTGCATGATACATACATGGCATTTAATTATTATTTACGGATATTGTCACTGATATACTCGGTTATTCCTGAAATATTCCTTATTTGAACTGTGATTTACGAAGGTTGAGTTCGTTACTACCTCCTCAGACCGTAGGTTGTTTTCGTTACTTACCTGCACACACAATGTGCAGATCCAGGTGCACCGAGATTTGACGCGGAGCGGTGATAGTATTCTCCCAGAGCCGACGAGGTAGCAGTTGGCATTCGCTGTCCCGTCCCTCTTTTCCCTATTCTTCCCTTCTGTATTAGAACTTTGAAACTTAAACTTCAGTTTTATTAGTCTCAGTGGTATTGATGTTAGTAGCTCATGACTGTGTGACTCCAGATCCTAGGTTGATTGTTGGAGCTTATTTCTTTTGTTAGACTGTTTTAAATGATTAAAAATGTCAGTATTTCTATGAATTGAGCCAATGATGAGTAATTTCTCTAGTAAATGAATTGAGTATTGTTGTAACGGTTGGCTAGCCTAGTTCCACGACAGGCGCCATCACAATCCGGAAACGGGTCATGACAAAATATCATCAATAACAATGCCCCAAGACATCACAAGTTATCACAAATTATCCATGACATATCCCCCATTGTCTCACCACGTGTGCAACAACAAAGTAAATTCTCGCCTTGTCTCGCCGCACGTGCATAATAATATTCCCGCCTTGTCAGACCGCATGTGCAAATATCAATGATAACAAGATCACGGACAACTCACGTACGAAGACCCTAACAATCCTTTCAACAATATCACGTGTGTAACAGTAGGCTAGAAACTCGTATTTTAGCCGTAGTATTCCACTCAAATTACTGCATTTTACTTTTGTTTGAGCTTGAATGTTAGTGTATTGCACTTATTTTGTGGTATATTCCTTGTAAGAATTGATTTCGAGTAAAAATGATATTCGAAAGCTAAATCGAACAAGTTGAAGCTTTAAAGTCTACGTAAAAGCCCAAGGGATTAAGCAGGGATCACGTTCGGGGGTTGAAAACCAAGTATGGATGTCCAAAACATGAGAAGACGAATTAAATCTAAGAAAATTGCACTACCGCGTCGTGGGCCTCATAGCGTTAGTGCAATTTTCTTGCAAAGTGAAGAAAAATCAATACTCTGCAATTTTGCAAAACCGCGCTGCATGGGGCGCTGTGAAGCATGACGCGGCAGTGCAAAAGGTGGACACAAATGATTTTTTGGCACGTATTGGAATTTCCTACATGAGTGTCACAACCCAAAAATATCAGGTCATGATGACACCTAATTTGACCCGCTAGATAAGCCAATTAACAAAAGAAAACAACCACATAAACTTATAGAAAATTTAATTAGGATTTACCAGAACTTTTACAAATTTACCCAAGAACTGGTAGTACGAATCATGAGCTTCTAAGACTTAGAATATACAAAGCTAGTATGAATAAATACACGTTTTGTTTGAAAACTACATGAACAGATTAATAATGTCTAAAACTACCAAGGACAAGAGGCAACTTCTATACAAAATACACGAACATCTTCAGGGCCAGCCCCCAACTTATTCAGCAGCTCCGCTCCAACAGTCTGCACAGAGTGTGCACAAGTGCAGTATCAGTACAACCAACCACATGTACTGGTAAGTCTCTTGACTAACCCGTCGAAGTAGTGACGATATTTTTAGTTAAAAGATACTCATTAATAAACACTATAATGTAAACTAGAAATAGAACTAAAGGACGGAATAATAGAATATAGTACACAATTCAACTGTAACAGGAAATAAAAGAGTATCAGAAAGAATCACAATTTAACAATTTCCAACATCTCAACCGGCCCTTTACTTAGAACTAAAGCCCATGAACCACAACAATCACCTCATATACTTTCATAGCGTGATAAAGTACTCAAGACATCAAATCTAACGGCACGGCACGACAACACCCTTCGTGCATTTATCTTTGTCACGACCCGACTGGTCGTTTTAAGCAATTGCGTCCAGCTTGGCAGTTTGAGGTCATGAGTAGCTTCACCCAGTGTATTATGACTTGCGTGCATTATTGGTTCAGGTTTTTGAGAGAGCAGGAAAGGATTTAGGAGTGACTCTCATTTTAGGAGTCCGAAGTTGAAGGAATTGACCCGAGGTTTGACTTTTGAGTATTTGACCTCGGATCGGAGTTTTGATGGTTCCGGTAGGTCCGTATAGTGATTTTGGACTTAGGCGTGTGCTCGGAAATTTCATTTGATGATTTCAAAAGGTTTCGACATCATTTGGCGGAAGTTGGCAATTTAAAGGTTCAGATTCTTCCTAAGTTTGACCATGGTTTGACTTTAAGTCTATCGGATACAGATTGGGTTTTGGAATTTGGAATAGGTATGTTTCGTCAATTGGGACTTTCCTACAAATTTTGGTGTCGATCAGAGTTGATTTGATGTGGTTCGGATGCTTGGTTGTAATTCTAGAAGTTCCTAATGATTTTCATGCGTTTTGGAATTCGATTCGTGGTTCTAGAGGTTATTTTGGTGTTCCGAGCGCATGAGAGACTCTGTGTTATGTTTTCAGACTTGGGAGAGTGTTTGGCTTATAGCCCCGAGGGCTCGGATGAGTTTTGAACACGTTTCGGAGTGTTTGGAAGAAAGTTCAGATTTTGCTGGTGTCTGAGCTCGCATTTGCGAGTTATGGGTCGCATTTGCGACGACCGCTTTTGTGGACATTGGATCACATTTGTGAGAAAGGCTCGCAATTTCGAATATTTGGGCCGCTTTTGCGAAGGCCCTTCGCATTTGCGAAGATTTTTTCATTGCAATTGCGATATAGGCAGGGTAGTTCAGGCTTCGCATTTACGAAGTATTCTTCACTTTTGCGATCTCGCATTTGCGAACACAGTGTCGCAAATGCGACATCTACAGCCTACTAAAAGCTGGGCATTCCGAATCTTAGCTTCATTTTTCCATATTTTGAACCCTAGGTCCGAGAGTGGGCGATTCTGAGAGAAGATTTTCATACCAAATCATTGGATAAGTGTATCTAATCAATTTCCAACTATATTTTGTGATTATATCTTAGATTTAACATCAAATTTATGAGAATCTAAAGGAAAAATTTGGGGAAAACTGTAAAGTCTTTCAAAAATGGAAAAATCATGATTTGAAGGAAAAATTGGTATCGGAACTTGATAATTTTGGTATTGTTGAATTCGTATCGGAGTGGGTGTTCGAATTTTGTAAATTTCATTGGGTTTTAAGGTGCGGGCCCAGGGAGTTGACTTTTGTTGACTTTTTGCAAATTGTATAAGAATCATAGTTTTGTTAATTGAAATTGTATTCTCTTGCATTGTTTGATGTATTTATGTCATTTTTGGCTAGATTGAGTCGAGGGTTGATGAATTGGAAAAGGAAAAGCTAGATTGAGCATTGAATTGGCCGAATTGAGGTAAGTATCTTGCCTAACCTTGTGTAGGGAACTACCCCTTATGATTTGAGTCCTCTGTGTTAATTGTAGCCCGTGCATGCGAGGTGACGAGTGCGTGCTCGGTCTTATTTGTGGAAAATTTTGCCTTTAGGGTTCTTAGGTCCTTATGTTCATTAATTGGGAAGTTTTCTGATATATTTGGGTTTTTTATTTGCTAGTTTTACCTCTACATGCTCTATACGATGTTGTTAGCTTTTCTTTAACTCTTACTTGTTATTTGGCCCTTATTTGCCTTAATTGAAGTGATTGCATTCCTTATTGTTTTGATACTTCTTAATTGTGAGTTCCTCTATGACTTTGTGCAAAATTGCTCCATGTCCAATTGTTGTGGTTGCCGGTGAAGTTATCACGTGCCTTACATGTCTCGTTGTCCTTGTTAAGGTTGTTGTATTCCTTTGATTTTTACGTGATGCTCTTGTAGTCGTGTACTCATACTATTGGTAGTATAAATTCTTGTAATTAAGTTGTTGATGTTGTTGTTGTTGTTGATTTAAGTTATTATTTAGTGGGATCGGGTTGCACGCCGCAACAGGAGGAATAAGGGTGATATATTGAGGAGGAATAAGGGAGAATTGATATTGTCTGGTGGGATCGGGTTGCACGCCGCAACATGAGTAATAAGGGTGGACAGGTGGGATCGGGTTTCACGCCGCAACAGTAGGAATACGTGTGATATATTGAGGAGTAATAAGGGTGGACTGGTGGAATCGGGTTGCGCGCCGCAACACACACATATTAAATATTATTTACTGTTATTGTAATTGTTAAGAAGGAATAAGGGAGGATTGGTAGGATGGGGTTGCATGCTGCAACATATATATCATTTACTGTTAATGTAATTGTTAAGGAGGACAAAGGGAGGATTGGTGGAATCGAGATGCACACCGCATCAATATATGTACTTATGTATTCCTCTATGACTGTACAAGTTATTCAGTAGTTTTACATTTCGCGTAGGGATTGGTTATAACTGGATACTGATAAGACCCTAGTTCATTTGTACAAGACTTTGATAATTTGTATTTCGGGTTCCACTGAGTTTTGAGGATAGGGTTATTGACATTGAGTTATTGACTTGTCTTTGTTCCTTGAATTCTTTTCCTGAAACTATTACTCTGGTGAATTATTTTTCAAAGTAAATTTACTATGTTGAATCATTTCCTCCTGTATTACTAAGTTTTTAGTAATATAGTGATTTAAAATAAAGGAATTAGTATTACGCTACTTTGTATGAACTTTTAATTTATAACTCGTCGTATGAACTTTTTTATATATATATATATATATATATATATATATATATATATATATATATATATATTTCAATAATTGTTATATTTTATTTCAATTAGTTTCTCAATTAAATTTCCTTAACCCGTTTGAGATTTAATCTTAAAAAGAAATTTCTATTAAGTTTTAATTTAATAAATCCTATATTAAGGCAATAGCTTACTTGATGTTGTATTTTGTTTGAAAAGGGTATTTTCTTCATTCAATTGATTCCTAAAAATAACTTCATCTTTTCTCGCCGATTTCCTAATTGGTTTAGAAATTATAATTTATTTTATGTTATATAAATGAGGCTCCTTGAATATCTTCATTGCATTGGTTACGGACATCATGTACTAGGTAGCACGTAGATTTCGCTGTGCAAAGTGAGATGGAAATATGTGGGCACAAGGTGCCATGTGTGCTAAAGATCTAGAAATTGAGATTATGATATGAGACACCGAGGATCGAGAAGGTCGGGATTGTGTATTAGAAATGATGTGATTGAGTGAGTTAACATCGCCTTCTTTATTTGAGCACATTTTGTTTACTTGTCTGTGTCCCAGTTATGTTGGTGTTAATTTACTTGGTTATCTTTCGTTACCATCCGTGTTTCCCTTTATTGTCTCTACTGTTTGTAAATTGAATTATTCCTGCTATTGGCGTTGCTCTGTTATCTTTATCTTGTTAGTTTATTATCATATCTTGTTCAACTTATTAGACCAGTAGGTGTCTTGACTGTTTGTCACGACCCAAATTCCCACCCTTTAGGCCGTGACTGCGCCTAACGTTGAACCCGCTAGGCCAGCCAACGTATAACTTGCAATAGTAATTTAAAACCATTTAATAAGAAATAAAACGCTAACCTTTCAACTTTAACTAATTCAATCATATACTGGGACAATAGTGGGAAACCGTGTAACCGTATATCAAAACATACCTTTTCTTTATTTCTCCTTTGCATATTTCCCAACAATAATCTTTCCAACATCGATAATAAAAAT
>ML261037.1:329-70781 GCA_005239495.1 Nicotiana undulata
CAGGTATAATTCGCGATCGTGGGGAGCTTATCATTATCGAGTCAGCACACGAGTCGCAGGTATGATTCGCGATCGTGGGGAGCTTATCACTATCGAGTCAGCGCACGGGTCGCAGGTATGATTCGCGAACGTGTGGAGCTTTATGACCGAGTCAGTCCTTATGACCCACCCTTATGACGTCGGCCGATTTTTGTCCGTGTCGGTTATATATATATATACGCATTGCACTCATCTACATTTGCTATAGTAAAACAGTCTAAAAATTGAACAGAGAGAGATAATAAGCTAAGTATAAAACAGTAGAAACAGTAAGCTGAAAGGAAATAGTAAAAGGGAGCCCTCAGCTCAGCACATCGTATCTCACGGTAGCAGATATGCAATGCAGCACAGGGGGAAAGCTCCCGGAATCTAGTGCGTAGTCTCAATTTAAATATGCGATGCAGTACAGGGGGAAATCTCTCGGAATCTCGTCTGTAGTCCCAATGTAAATATGTGATGCAGTACATGGGGAAAGCTCCCGGAATCTCGTCCGTAGTCCCAATTTAAATATGCAATGCAAATGAATATCGGGAATAGTTTATTTAAACAGTTCAGGAAGAATCACAGGAAAATACGGATAAACTACCTAAACATGGTGCAAATAGTAACAATTAGAGGAAACTCAAGTAAAACAGGTAGGCATGCTTATTCCTAAGCTAAACTGCACAGTTAGTACATGAAACAATGAAATAGAGATAAAATGATTTATGTCATGAAAGGAGAAGGGGAGTTTTAGCAACAATAGCCCGTGTACGCACTCATCACCTCACGTACACGACGCCCATATAACAAAAACGGTATCAAAAACCCCTAAGGCGAAGTCCCCAACACAGAGTTAGGCAAGCCACATACCTTGACAGCGCAAATCAACTCAAAACCACGTTCTTGCCACGAGTATCCGACTCCGAATGGCCCAAATCTATTCAATTCGATTGCATAATGTAAATATCACTTTAAGGAATCACAATAACTGATAAGTTCGAAGCTAATATGCGAAATTAGGAAATTTGCCCAAAAGGTCCTCCGGGCCCACGTCTCGGAATCGGGTAAAACTTATAAATTCCGAACACCCATTCGTTCACGAGTCTAACCATATAAGAATTACTCAAATCGGATATATAAATCCTAATCAAAACCCAAGAATTCGGCTTAGGAACTTTATCCCAATTTTCCACCATAAATTTCGAATTTAAAGGATGGATTAAGGAGTATAATCATGGAAATTAGCCTAAACCGGGTAGGAATCACTTACCTAAACTGCACAGGTGAAAATCTCACGAAAAATCGCACTTTCCCGAGCTCCCAACTTCAAAATATGAAAAATAGTTCAAACCCTCATTTTGGGTCTTTTTAGAATCTGCCCGGGCCTTTCTTCACTGCGATCGCGGACATCAAGTCGAGATCGCGAAGAACAACACACACGCGCCCCTCAGATACACTACGTGAACGCGAGAATGGATTCGCGATCGCGGTTATCAGTTACCTCAACCCTACGTGATCGCAGTTGGCTTCACGCGACCGCATAGAGGAACACACAAAACTCTGCCGCCTAATCTATTCTATGTGAACACGACACAGCTCCTGCGAACGCAGTGGTCAAGGCTGCCCACTCTACGCGATCGCATTCCATTTCTCGTGATCGTGATTCATAAAAATACGCCTGGCCTCAATTACTCTACGCGATTGCGGATTACTCACGCGATCGCGATGAACAAATACATGTGGCTATAAAACCAGAAAACCAACAAAATACCTAAGGCCAAAAATGCCCGTTTGAGCATCCGAAACACACCCGAGGCCCCCTGGACCTCTACCAAACTTACCAACCAGTCCTAATACCTCATTCAAACTTAGTCGGGCCTTCAAAACACCTCCCGTAACATCAAAATCACCAATTATGCATGGATTCAAGCCTAAGAACTTATGAAATCTCCAAAATTCACAATCGATGCCGAAACATGTCAAAACTAGTCCGAATGACCTCAAATTTTACATACAGGACATAAATGACACTACAGACCTACAGCCACTCTCATAATTCCATTCCGAGCCTGGTATCAAAATTTCATCTATCGGCCGAAATCGCCAAAATTCTAACTTTCGCCAATTCAAGGTTAAATCTACTACAGACCTCGAAAACACATTCTGAACACGCTCCTAACCCTGAAATCACCCAACGGAGCTAATGGAGTCGACAGAGTTCCATTCCGGATCCGTCTTCACACAGTTCCAACTATGGCCCAATTTCTAAAGCTTAAACTCACATATAAGGACTATGTGTCCAAAAACTCTCCGAATTTCACCACTCAACGTTCCGACAAAGTCCCAAAAGCAGAAATAGACAGGGGAAAAGCAATTATTAGGGGATCGGGGCGCTAATTCTAAAAACGACCGACCGGGTCGTTACATTCTCCCCCTCTTAATAAAATTGTTCGTCCTCGAATGAGTATAGAGACATACTTGAAGCTGTGAAAAGATGAGGGTACCGACTGCGCATATCCTGCTCGATTTCCTAAGTCTCCTCCTCGACCGGCTGACCCCTCCACTGAACCTTTACTGATGCAATATTCTTTGACCTGAGCTTTCTGACTTGTCTATCCAATATAGCTTCTGGCTCCTCAAGATATGATAGATCCTTGTCCAACTGGACTGAACTGAAATCCAAAACATGTGTCGGGTCACCGTGATACTTCCAGAGCATAGAGACGTGGAATACCGGATGAACTCCTGCTAGGCTGGGAGGCAAGGAAAGCTCATAATCAACCTCCCCAACATTCCTCAACACCTCAAAAGGGACAATAAATCTCGGACTCAGCTTATCCTTCTTCCCGAACCTCATGACGCCTTTCATAGGCGATACCCAAAGCAAAACCCGATCACCAGCCATAAATGCCAAGTCACGAACCTTCCAGTCCACATAACTCTTCTGCCTAGACTGAGATGTGCGAAGCCTCTCCTGAATCACCTTCACCTTGTCCAAGGCATCCTGGACCAAATCTGTACCCAACAATCGGGCCTCGCCCGGCTCAAACCATCCCATTGGAGACCTGAACCATCTACCATACAAGGCCTCATATGGTGCCATCTGAATGCTGGACTGGTAACTATTATTATAAGAAAACTCTGCAAGTGGCAAGTATCGGTCCCATGAACCCCCGAAATCCATCACACAGGCATAGAGAATATCCTCAAGAATCTGAATTGTGCTCTAGGACTGCCCGTCCGTTTGAGGGTGAAAGGATGTACTCAACTCCGCCCTGGTTCCTAACTCTTGCTGAACGGCACTCCAGAGCCGTGAAGTGAAATGTGTACCTCTATATGAAATGAAAGATACTGGAATGTCGTGGAGGCGAACAATCTCCTTGATATAAATCTTAGCCAACCTCTCGGAGGAATATGTAGTCAACACTGGAATGAAATGGGCTGATTTGGTCAGCCGATCCACGATCACCCAAATAGCATCGAACTTCCTCAAAGTCCGAGGGAGTCCAACCACAAAGTCCATGTTTATCCGCTCCCACTTCCACTCTGGAAGTTCAATCTGCTGAAGTAATCCTCCCTGTCTCTGATGCTCACATTTGACCTGCTGACAGTTGAGACACTTGGCTACAAACTTTACTATATCCTTTTTGTCATCCTTCACCACCAATAGTGTTGTCTCAGATCCTGGTACATCTTCGCGGTACCCGGGTGGATGGAATACCGCGAGCTATGGGCCTCCTCAAGAATCAACTCCCGAAGCTCATATACATTGGGCACACATATACGGCCTTGCATCCTCATCACGCCGTCATCAACAATAGTCATATCCCTGGCATCACCCCGCCGAACTCTATCCTAAAGAGCCAGAAGGTTGGGATCATCATACTAATGCTCTCTGATACGGTTATAAAGGGAATATCGAGGAACCACACAAGCAAATACCCAGCAAAGCTCAGAAAGTTTCAACCTCACGAACTGACTGGCTAAGGACTGAACATCTAAGGCTAAGGGCCTCTCAGCTGCATGAACATATGCCAAACTCTCCAAACTCTCCACCCCGCGACTCAAGGCGTCGGCCACCACATTGTCCTTCCCCGGGTGGTATAATATAGTGATGTCATAATCCTTGAGTAACTCTAACCACCTACGATGGCGCAAATTGAGGGCTTTCTGCTTGAATATGTGGTGCAAACTCCGGTGATCCGTGAAAATCTCACAGGGAACACCGTATAAATAATGACGCCATATCTTCAGGGCGTGAACAATCATTGCCAACTCGAGATCATGAACTGGATAGTTCTTCTCATGCACCTTCAACTGTCTGGACACGTAGGCAATCACCCTACCGTCCTACATCAACACCTCCCCAAGGCTAATCCTCGAAGCATCACAATAGCCTGTATAGAACCCTGAACTCGTAGGCAATACCAATACTGGAGTTGTAGTCAGGGTTGCATTGAGCTTCTGAAATCTCTCCTCTCACTCCTCAGACCACCTGAACGGTGCATTCTTCTGGGTCAGTCTAGTCATAGGCGTTGCAACGGATGAAAATCCCTCCACAAAACGGTGATAGTATACATCCAAACCAAGGAACCTGCGGATCTCAGTAGCTGAAGACGGCCTAGGCCAACTCTGCACCGCCTCCACCTTCTTAGGATCTACCTTGATCCCATCACAAGACACCACATGGCCTAAGAATGCCACAGAATCAAGCGAAAATTCACACTTAGAGAATTTGGCATACAATTTCGTTTCCCTCAGAGTCTGAAGCACAGTCCTCAAATGCTGCTCATGGTTCTCCTGGGTCCGAGAATATACCAAGATGTCATCAATGAACACGATGACGAAGGAATCAAATAAGGCCGAAATATGATGTGCATCAGGTGCATAAAGGCTGTGGGGCATTGGTCAGCCCAAATGACATAACAAGGAACTCATAGTGGCCATATCTAGTCCTGAAGGCAGTCTTCAGGATGTACGGCTCCCGAATCTTCAACTGATGATGGCCCGAATGCAGGTCAATCTTGGATAACACCCTAGCACATTGTAATTGGTCAAAGAAATCATCAATGCGAGGCAATGGGTACCTGTTCTTCATAGTAACCTTATTCAGTTGCCGGTAATCAATACACATACGCATTGAACTACCCTTTTTCTTCACAAATAATACCGGAGCACCCCAAGGTGAAACACTAGGCCTTATGAAACCCTTATCAAAAAACTCCTGCAACTGTTCCTTCAACTCTTTCAACTCGGGAGAAGCCATACGATAGGGAGGAATAGAAATGGGCTGAGTGCCCGGCAACAAATCAATGCCGAAATCAATATCTCTGTCGGGCGGCATACCCGGAAGATCAGCTGGAAAAACATCGGAGTAGTCCAGCACAACCGAAACTGACTCAACTGAAGGGGTATCAACACTAACATCTCTCACATAGGCTAGATATGCATCACACCCCTTCTCCACCAACCGATGAGCCTTAATAAAGGAAATGACTCGGCGGGGAGTATACTCTAAGGAACCTCTCCACTCTAACCTTGGTAAACCTAGCATAGCCAGCGTCACGGTCTTGGCGTGACAATCAAGAATAGCATAATGAAGCGACAACCAGTCCATGCCCAAGATAACATCGAAGTCTACCATACTGAGCAATAATAAATCAGCCCTGGTCTCAAAACCACTGATAACAATCAAGCACGACCTATATACGCGGTCCACAATAAGAGAATCTCCCACGGGAGTAGAAACATAAACGGGGGAAATCAAAGAATCCTGAGATACCCCCAAATGTGAAGCAAAATAAGAAGACACATATGAATACGTAGAGCCTAGATCAAATAATACTGATGCATCCCTATGACAAATAGGGACAATACCTGTGATGACTAAATCTGAGGCTACGGCCTCGGAACGGGCTGGAAGAGCATAGTACCTGGCTTGGCCTCCCCCTCTAGGGTGACCTCGACCTCCACCTCGAGCTGCCTGAGAAGGTGGGGTAGCAGCTGGGACTGGAAGAATAGCTGGAGGACCCGGTGGAATACGTGGGACCTGATAAGTCTGAGGTGGTGCACCCCTCTTAACTCTTGGGCAATCTCTGATCACGTGGCGAGGGTCACCACACTCAGAACAACCCCTCGGAGGACGTGGCGGTTGATGCTGACTCTGAACTGACCTGCTGGACTGGCCGGTAATAGCACCTCGAGCAGGAGGCACACTAGATACTGGTTGGTGCATAATAAGGCTCCTGAGGTCTAGGAGGAGCTGGAATACCACTAGCTGCTAGAAGAGCTATATGAACGGGGCAACTCACAAAACCTCTGTCGTAGCGTGCTGCTGGTGCACGAACTCCCGAAAAATGACCAGTCTCTCAAGACCTCTTAGCCTCTCTCTCCTCCTTGTCCTGGGATAACATACTCTCAATCCTCCGGGCAATACTCACGGCCTGCTGGTAAGGGATATTTGTCTCCAACTCCCTGGCCATACTGGTCCGAATACTAGGGTGTATCCCCTCAATGAAACGTCGAACCCTCTCTCTTATAGTGGCAACCAAGGCTGGTGCATGACGAGCCAAGTCACTGAAACGGGCTGCATACTCTGACACAGTCATGGCACCCTGGCGTAACTACTCGAAACGGACTGCATACTCTGACACAGTCATGGCACCCTAGCGTAACTGCTCAAACTCCGCACGCCAAGCATCCCTGAGGCTCTGAGGGACAAACTCAAGCAAAAACATCTCGGAGAACTTATCCCAAGTAAGTGAAGCCGCCTCCTCTGAACTACACAACTCATAGGCACACCACCACTGATAAGCCGCTCCCCTCAGCTGGAAAGCGGTGAAAGAAATCCCACTCGTCTCCACAATACCCATAGTGCGGAGGATGCGATGACACTCCTCAAGAAATCCCAGAGCGTCATCTATAGTTAGTCCGCTGAAAACAGGTGGGTGGTACTTCTTGTATCTCTCAAGTCTGAGCTACTCTGCCTCAGAAACAGCTACCCTGGTATCATGCTGATCTGGAGCCGCTGGGGGCATAGGAATATACTCTAGAACCTGCCCAATATGAACTCTTTTCTCAAGAGTATGGGCTGCGGGAGTCTGTGTACCTCCCCCGGCCTGAGATGTAGCTGGAGCTATCGGGAGTAGTCCCGCCTGAGTCAGAGTACTGAAAGCGCTCAGGAACTGAGCTAAGGTCTCCTGGAGGGCAGGAGTAATAGTAGGGACCTCCTGTTCCCCTCCAACTGCAGCTGCTGGGGGCTCCTCCGTCTCTGTCCTCGCCGGTGCTCGGGCTGCACCGCGTTCTCATCCTCTACCCCGTCCCCTACCTCTGGTGGATCTGGCTTGGGGCTCGGGTGCCTGGTCATCAATAAGTCCGGTACGGGTCGTCACCATTTGTGAGCAAGAGTAGAATTGAATTTTAGAATTTTGATGACAGTAACTAGCACGACAAGGAATTCCAAAGAATATGATTATTCTTAACAGTTACATAGCCTCTCGAAGATAGATACAGATGTCTCCGCACCGATCCGCGAGACTCTAATAAACCGGCTTGAGACTGGTGACTCCTATGAACCTAGACGCTCTGATAGCAACTTGTCAAGACCCAAATTTCCCTCCATTGGGTATCGTGACAGCACCTAGTCCCTACGACTAGGTAAGCCAAAAACTTGCGGAGAAATAAAAGTAATATAATAATTGAAATAGAAAAGAAGAAGAAGACACATAATTCAGCCGCTCGGCATATAAAATTTCACTTCCCAAAACCCGGAATGTCACGGCAGTCACAAGCTCTGTACTAAATATAGCTCTATACAAAGAAGTAGCAGAAATACATAAGTCATCTATGCCTATACTAGAGTAGAAGGGGACTCGTGGAATTCTGCGGACACTGCAAAATTACCTCGCGGTCTCCTGGCAGCTGCTAAAGCGACTCCTAGCCACGAAACTGGGAGCTGGTACCTGGATCTGCACATGGAAAAACATGCGCAGGAAAGGGCATGAGTAATCCACAATTGGTACCCAGTAAGTGCTAAGCCTAACCCCACTCAAGTAGTGACGAGGTCAGGTTAAGGCTCTACTGGATTTTTATAGTAAAATAGTATAAAAATTAAACAGAGACAGATAATAAGCTCAGGTAAAACAGTAGAAACAGTAAGCTGAAAGGAAATAGTAAAAGGGATCCCTCGGCTCAGCACATCGTATCTCACAGTAGCAAATGTGCAATGCAGTACAGGAGGTAAGCTCCCGTAATCTTGTACGTAGTCCAATTTAAATATGCGATGCAGTACAGGGGAAAGCTCCCGGAATCTCGTCCGTAGTCCCAATTTAAATATGCGATGCAGTACAGGGGGAAAGCTCCCGGAATCTCGACCGTATTCCAAATTTAAATATGCAATACAAATAAATACCGGATACAGTTTATTTAAACAGTTCAGGAAGAATCACAGGCAAATACGGATAAAACTACCTAAACATGGTGCAAATAGTAACAATTAGGGGAAACTCAAGTAAAACAGGTAGGCATGCTTATTCCTAAGCTAAAATACACAATTAGTACATGAAACAATGAAATAGGGATAAAATGATTTATGTCATGAAAGGAGAAGGGGAGTTTTAGCAACAATAGCCCGTGTACGCACTCGTCACCTCACGTACACGGCGCCCATATAACCAAAACGGTATCTAAACAACCTAAGGGGAAGTCCCCAGCACAAAGTTAGGCAACCACTTACCTCGACTGCGTTAATCAACTCAAAACCTCGCTCTTGCCACGAGTATCCGACTCCGAATGCCCCAAATCTATTCAATTCGATTTCATAATGTAAATATCACTTTAAGAAATCAAAATAACTAATAAGTTCGAAGCTAATACGCGAAATTAGGAAATTTGCCCAAAAAGTGTCCCGGGTCTATGTCTCGGAATCGGGTAAAATTATAAATTCCAAACACCCATTCGCTCACGAGTCTAGACATATGAGAATTACTCAGATGGGATATAAAAATCTTAATCAAAACCCAAGAATTCGGCCTAGAAACGTTATCCCATTTATCCACCATAATATTTGAATTTAAAGGATGGATTAAGGAGTATAATCATAGAAATTAGCCTAAACCGAGTAGGAATCACTTACCTAAATTGCCCAGGTGAAAATCTCCCCAAAAATCGTTCTTTCCCGAGCTCCCAACTTCAAAATATGAAAGATAGTTCAAACCCTCGTTTTGGGTCTTTTTTAGAATCTGCCCCGACCTTTCTTCACTGCGATCGCGGACATCCAGTCGCGATCGCGAAGAACAACACACACGCGCCCCTCAGATACACTACGCGAACGCGAGAATAGGTTCACGATCGCGGTTCTTAATTACCTCAACCCTACGCGATCGCGGTTGGCTTCACGCGACCACATAGAGGAACACTCAAAACTCAGTTGCCTAATCTATTCTATGCGAACACGACACAGCTCCTGCGAATGCAGTGGTCAAGGCTGCCCACTCTACGCGATCCCAATCCATTTCTCGCGATCGCGATTCACTAAAATACGCCTGGCCTCAATTACTCTACACGATCGCGGCCTTACTCACGCGATCGCGATGAACAAATACCTGCTGCTATAAAACCAGAAAACCAGCAAAATACCTAAGGCCAAAAATGCTTGTTTGAACATCCGAAACACACCCGAGGCCCCTGGGACATCAACCAAACTTACCAACCAATCATAATACCTCATTCAAACTTAGTCGGGCCTTCAAAACACATCCCGTAACATCAAAATCACGCATAAATTCAAGCCTAAGAACTTATGAAATTCCCAAAATTCACAACCGATGCCGAAACACATCAAAACTAGTCTGAATGACCTCAAATTTTACGCACAGGTCATTAATGACATTACGGACCTACAACCACTCTTGGAATTCCATTCCTAGCCCGATATCAAAATTTCACCTATCGGCCAAAATCGTTGAAATTCTAACTTTCGCCAATTCAAGGCTAAATCTACTACATAATTCAAAAACATATTCCGAATACGCTCCTAACTCCGGAATCACCCAACGGAGCTAACGGAGTCGACATAGTTCCATTCCGGATCCGTCTTCACACATTTCCAACTACGGCCCGATTTCTAAAGCTTAAACTCACATATAAGGACTATGTATCCAAAAACTCTCCGAATTTCACCACTCAATGTTCCGATAAGTCCCAAAAGCAGAAATAGACAGGGGAAAAAAAGTTATTAGGGGATCAGGGCACTAATTCTCAAAACGACCGACCGGGTCGTTACAATACGGTTCAACAACAAGAAACAAATACGAGTCTATTAATTCTGAATAAGGGCAAGTCAACTAAGGCATAGGATATCTAATCTTCTTTCAAGGTTGGGCAATTACGAAGAGGTAACTATAACTTCAAATAAAGGTAAGCAGTTAGGTGAATAATAACATGGCAATAGATAAGATAACAGTTCCAATTAAGGCACATATGAAACAAATAAAAAAAAAAGTGGATCATGAAGCAATTGATTCTAATTAAGCAGGTAAAGGTGAAAAGAGTAATTAAGGAACGTAATCATAACAAGAACAACTGCACATTCAGTAAATACAAGGACCTAGAAACCCTAAGAGGCCAATTTCCACAAATAAGTCCGAGCACATACTCGTCACCTCGCGTACACGGACTACAATCAATATAGAAGACTCAAAACCTAAGGGGTAGATTCCCCACACAAGGTTAGGCAAGATACTTACCTCAGAGAAGACAAACTGATACTCTAAAATGAACTTCTCGGGTGAAATTACTTCCGGACAGCTCAAATCTAACCAAAACAACTTCAAAGAACAAATAAAACTCATAAGAAACTATTCCGGATCATAAAGTCTCAAGCTTTATCAAAATCTAAAAATCAACTCAAAAGTCGACCCCCGGGATCGCACCTCGAAACCCGATAAGTTTTACAAAACCCGAACACCCATTCCAATACGAGTTCAACCATACTAAAATTATCAAATTCTGATACCGTTTCGTCCATCAAATCATGATTTTTCATTTTGAAAACTTTCTTCAAAACCACCATTTTTCACAATTCAAAACATAAATTAAATGATAAAAATAAAGATAAAATTATGGAATATATTAAATTCTAGGTGAAGAACACTTACCCAATCGATTTTCTTGAAAAACCTACAAAGAATGGCTCAAAACTGAGTCCTACAAGTCAAAATTTGATAAAAGTGACCTAACCCTCGATTTGGAAATCTTATATTTTGCTCAGGTCTTTATGCATCGCGAACGCGGAGAAAGGGTCGCGTTCGCGAAGAAGAAAATTAAGGCTGCCTAGAAAACCGTACGCGAACACGAGCGAAGGGACACGAATGCGAAGAAGAAGGAAAGATGACCTACGCGAACACAGAAGGATGGACGCGAGCACGAAGAAGGAATGTGAGGCTGCCAGGAAGTACTTCGCAAACGGGATGAAGGGAAAGGCAAACATTCGCGGACGCGAGAGGTTGAACGCGAATGCGCAGAGGAATCATGAGGTGGTCAGCAGTAACACTTCGCGAACGCAAAAAGCACTTCCCGATCGCGTAGAAGAACACCAGAAGACAAAAACAACATTTCAAAGTAGGAGGAAAATGACCCGTAGCCCACCTGGAACACACCCGAGGCCCCCTGGACCCCGTCTAAACACACGAACAAGTTCTATAAACTAACACGAACTCGCTCGGAGTCTCAAATCACATCAACCAACGTCAAAAATATAAAATGCGCCATGAATCGAACTTATGAATTTCCAAATCTTCCAACTTCTAAAACTCGTGCCGAAACCTATCAAACCAACCCGGAATGACGTCAAATTTTGCAGGCAAGTCCCAAATGACATAACAGAGTTTTTTCAACTCTCAGAATTGCATTCTGACCCCGATATCAATAAAGTCAACTATTGGTCAAACCTCTCCACCTTCCAAACTTCAACTTTTTCCAATTTTCGCTGAAATACTTCGAATCATCCTACAGGCCTCCAAATCCAAATCTGGATGCACACCTAAGTGCAAAATCACCATACGAAGCTTTTGAAATTATCCAAACCCCATTCCGGAGCTTTTTACACAAAAGTCAAATTCCAGTCAACTCTTACCGCTTAAGCTTCCAAAACTTGAATCCTTCTCCCGATTTGACTCTGAATCACCCGGTAACTGAACTCAATCACGCATGCAAGTCGATACACATAATATGGAACTACTCAAGACCTTATGCAATCGAACGGAACTTAAATTCTCAAAACGACTAATCGGGTTGTTACAATAATCAAATACTTTATTACTGTGCGTCATATGAAACCCACCTTGGTTTAAATTAATAAAAAGCCTCACTTTTTTGTAGGAAACTGTCCCTGTAGATATTCTTGTACATACTCAAATACAAAAGAAGGTTGTAGAAGATATAGCTTTGTGTTCCCAAATGTATAATCCCTGCATCAGTTCTGCTAATTGACGGATTATTTTATACCGAGCGCAACATGAAATACACATATAATAAGTAATACCTACATAAGAACACGTAAATGACACAAATGTGCTTTAAATTTTAAGCGACTTAGTTAAATGACAATAAATATATACTCTCCGGTTCAGTTTATGTGAACCTATTTTTTTTTTATCCGTTCCAAAAAGAATGACTCGTTTCTAAATTTGGTAATAATTTAGCTTAAACTTACAATTCTACCCTCAATGAGAAGCTTTTATAGTCACACAAATACTATGTGCCTCTTTTTGACTTGTTTAGGACCACAAATTTCCAAAGTCTTCATTTTTTCTTAAACTCTGTGCCCAGTCAAACAGGTTCACATAAATTGGAACAGAGAGAGTATTATTATAATTGTCTTTTAGCCAAACAACCCCTAATACAATATTCTAAAGTAAATATGTTATCCTTAACTTAAGCTTCTTCGGGATCGTAAATCAAGATATCTTCTTCAACTGAAGTTGGAACGAAAGCAAAAGAATGGTACGTAATTTATTTAACTTGCTTACATTCCTTCCTTTAATTGTTCACATGCATAATCCGCCTCAATTTTCCTAAAATTTGGGAAGTTATACGAAATTCTTCAAATTACAAGCTCCAAGAAAAAAGTGAAACATCACCGTAGAACTCTTAAACAAAGTTCAAGATGCATTACTCTTTGCTTCATGAGTAGCAAATACAATAGTTTCTTTAAACTAAAACCGAACTTGAACTTTAAAAGAAAAGTCAGAGAAAAGTGCGTACAGTCACAAACTAGAGTAGGTCAGAGAGCTGAAGCTCAGCGGAAGGCTTGTAACTGGACTCATTCTCTTGCATTTTCTGGTTTTTGTCACGACCCGAAATTCTCACCTTCGGAACCATGATGGAACCTAACATTTCACTTGCTAGATAAGCCAACATTAGAGAATTCTTAATGCCAACTTTATCCAATTTCAATAACAGAGACAATTAAGCTAAACAGAAGTTAAAACTGAATTTACGGAATAACATAAAACCCATAATATCTTATACACTTCGGATCTGGAGTCACGATTCACGAGCTTCTAAAATTTACTAAAAATAGAGCATGAAAGAAATAATTGTTCTGAAAGAAAGGAAACAATAGCATAAAGAAACTAGGAAGGGACTTCAGGGTCTGCGGACGCCAGCAGATCTACCTTGTGTCTCCGACAAGAAAGTCTAGCTGCTAACCTTACGATCACCTAGGGCCGAAATTCTCACCTTCGGAACCATGATGGAGCCTAACATTTCACTTGCTAGACAAGCCAACATTAGAGAATTCTTAATGCCAACTTTATCCAATTTCAATAACAGAGACAATTAAGCTAAACAGAAGTTAAAACTAATTTACGGAATAACATAAAACCCATCACTTCGGATCTGGAGTCACGATTCACGAGCTTCTAAAATTTACTAAAAATAGAGCATGAATGAAATAATTGTTTTGAAAGAAAGGAAACAATAGCATAAAGAAACTAGGAAGGGACTTCAGGGTCTGCGGACGCCAGCAGATCTACCTTGTGTCTCCGACAAGAAAGTCTAGCTACTAACCTTACGATCACCTAGGGCCGGTACCAAAATCTGCACAAGAAGTGCAGAGTGTAGTATGAGTACAACCGACCCCATGTACTCGTAAGTGTCGAACCTAATCTCGACGAAGTAGTGATGAGGCTATGACAAGACACCCACATAATAAACATGTGATGATAACAATGCATGTACAAAATAACAACAAGTAACATCTAGACATGTACTATTTGGGGGGGGGGAGGACATGATAAGGGGTACCAGATAATACGAATACAACGGAAATGATAACCTGAACAGTCAATATACCTTCAACCGGTGAAAAACAAGTAACACAATAAAGAAACGTGCATGGTATCACCCTTCGTGCTTTTACTCTCAACCTCACAATGAAACAATGATATTGCACAACATCACCCTTCGTGCTTTTACTCTCAGCCTCACAATATGAGTCAATAGATATGGCACGACATCACCCTTCGTGCATTAACTCTCAAAACATGGCACATCATCACCATTCGTGCATTAACACTCACAATATGGCACGGCATCACCTTCGTGCATTAACACTCACAATATGGAACGACATCACCCTTCGTGCTTTAACACTCACAATATGACACGCATCACCCTTCGTGCTTTAACACTCTCCCTTACTGCATAACAATGAACAAGTATAAAGAAGGGAGATAGAATCAACAATAACAAGCCTTACTTCAATAATGGTTCCACAATACCAATCTCAACATTGGAATCAATACTCAATTATCACAAAATTTCGTAAACACGATAAGAACGATCAATTTAGTAAGTAACTAGTCTAAGCATGGATAACAAGATCAAAGTAAACAATAAATTACAAGGAATAAGCCCCACCCGCATGCCTAAATCGGATAAAAATGCATAAGTACTCGTCACCTCACATATATGTTGTACCTAACATCTAAACATGTAGCAAATAGACAAACAAGTCCTAATCCCTCAAGTCAAGGTTAACCATGACACTTATTGCACTACAAAATGTCCACTCAAAGCTCAATCAATGCTTTGCCTCTCAAAAAGGCCTCCGAACCAATAGAATCTTGCAAGTTACCAACCAAACGATTCAAATTAAGCCTTAAGAACAACCCACATTCACAAAGGATTCAATTTAGGTCATTATTGAAAAAGTCAACAAAAGTCAACCACTGGGCCTGCTTGGTCCAATTCCGAAGTTCAAACCAAAATTCGATTATCCATTCACCCCTGAGCCCGGTTATGTAATTTGTGTTTGAATTCGACCTCAATTTGAGGTCTAAATCCCCAATTTACAAAAATTCCTATTTCTACCCAAACCCCCCAATTTCCACCATGAAAACCCAAGATTTTAGGTTGAAATCTTAGGAAATGTAAATAAAGACTGAAAGAAATTGGTTTAGAATCACTTACAAATGATTTAGGGAAGAAAGGTTCTTTCAAAATTGTCTCTAGGGTTTCTTGTTTTGAAACTTTTGAAGAATGAGCAAAAATCTAGTATAAGTCTCATTTGATCAGTTGCAGATGTCACATTTGCAACTTGGGGTTCGCATTTGCAAACACCAAAAATTCAAAGAATCCATCGTAATTGTGAAGACCCTCGCATCTTTGCATTCATCGCATTTGCGATGAAATGTTCACAAATGCAAACACTGACCCTCCACAAATGCGACCACTTGATCGCATTTGAGATCACTGCCCCCACCTATCCCACTTCGGAAATGCAAAGTATATTTCGCAAATGCGAACATCATGTGGCCCAGCTACTCATCACAAATGCGATGAGTAGCTCGCAAATGCAAACCCATCAGAGGTCACAAATATGATGCCTGATCTCGTAAATGCGAGATCAGAGGCCTGCACCAGAACTGGAAACACCATCAATATTTCCAAGTCCAATTTCACTCCATAGTCTATCCAAAACTCATTAGAGCCCTCGGGGCTCTAAACCAACTATGCACACAAGTCTTAAAACATCATACGAACTTACTCGCGTGATCAAATCACAAAAATAACATCTATAACTACGAATTGAACACCAAATCAAATGACAATTTCAAGAAAATTTTGAAACTTCTATTTTCTTAGCCGGACGTCTGAATCACGTCGAACCAACTTCGATTCTCACAAAATTTGACAGACAAGTCATAAATATAGTATTGGACCTATACCGGGTTCTGGAACAAAAATATGGACCTGATATCCAAAAAGTCAAACTTTGGTCAAACAATTCAAATTCATTAAGCCTTTAACTTTCAAATTTCTACAAAATGCGATAACTCGGGTTAAGGACTTCCGAATTCGATTCCGGGAATACTCCCAAATCCCAAATCACTATACGGACCCACTGGAAGCATCAAAACACAAATATGAGTTCGTTTGCTCAAAATATTGATCGAATTCAACTCATATGGACTTTAAGGCAAACTTTTCATATTTTCTTAGTTTTAACATAAAAATTTTCGAAAAGACGCCCGGACTGCGCACACATATCAAGGAAGGCTAAAATGAGGTATTTAAGGGTTCGGAACACAGAATTAGGTTCTAAAACATAAGATGACCTATCGGGTCATCACATTCTCCCCCTCTAAAATAATTGTTCTTCCTCGAAAGGACATAGAAAAGTACTTGGGGTGATGAAAAGGTGGGGATATCTACTCCACATGTCTGACTTGGGCTCCCAAGTAGCTCCCTCGATGGGTTGACCTCTCCACTGCACTCGGACTGAAGGATAACTCTTCGACCTCAACTAACGAACCTGTCGGGCTAGAATAGCCACCGACTTCTCCTCGTAAGTTAAATCCTTGTCCAATTAGAAAGAGATGAAATCTGATACATGCGACGGATTGTCGTGATACTTCCGGAGCATGGACACATGGAACACCGTATGAACAATTGATAACCCCGGTGGCAACGCAATCTTGTAATCCACTTCTCCCACCCTCTCAAGAATCTCAAAAGGCCTAATACACCTAGGGCTCAACTTTCCCTTCTTTCCAAACCTCATCACACCTCTCATGGGTGATGCCCGGAGCAACACTCTCTCTCCGACCATGAATGCAACTTTAGGAATTCTGCGATCGGCATAACTCTTCTGCCTGGACTAAGCTATGTGAAGTCGATCCTGAATAATCTTGACCTTATCCAAGACATCATGTACTAAGTTTGTACCCAACAACCGAGCCGCTCCCAGCTCGAGCCATCCAACTGGCGATCCTACCGTATAATGCCTCATATGTAGCCATCTGGATGCTTGACTGGTAGTTGTTGTTGTAAGAAAACTCCGCAAGTGACAAAAAATGATCCCATGATCCTCCGAAGTCTATAACACAAGCGTGGAGCATATCCTCTAATATCTAAATGGTGCGCTTGGACTGTCTGTCCGTTTGAGGATGAAACGATGTGCTCAACTCAACCCGCGTGCCCAACTCACAATGTACTGCTCTCCAAAAGTGCAAGGTGAACTACGTACTTCGATCATAAATGATAGACACGGGCACACCGTGATGACGAGTGATCTCGCAGATGTGAATCTCTGCCATCCACTCTGAAGAATAGGTAACTGCCACATGAATGAAGTGTGCTGACTTTGTCAGACTGTCCACAATGACCCAAACTGCTTCGAACTTCTTTTGAGTCTGTGGGAGTCCAACAACAAAATCCATAGTGATACGCTCCCACTTCCACTCAGGAATATCTAACTTCTGAAACAAACCATCGCGTCTCTGATGCTCACACTTTACCTGCTGACAGTTAAGACATCGAGCTACATATGCAACTATGTCTTTTTTCATTCTCCTCCACCAGTAATTTTGCGACAAGTCCTGATACATCTTGGCGGTGCCCTGATGAATAGAATACCGAGAACTATGGGCCTCCTCAAGATTCAACTCACGAAGTCCATCCACATTAGGCACACAAAGACGACCCCTCATCCTCAAAATTCCATCATCTCCAACACTAACCTGCTTCGCACCACCGTGTTGCACTGTGTCCCTAAGGACCAACAAATGAGGGTCATCATACTGGCGATATCGGATGCGCTCAAACAAGGAAGATAGAGCGACTGTACAAGTTAAGACACGACTTGGCTTTGAAATATCTAGCCTCTTAAACTAATTGGCCAAAATTTGAACATCCGATGCAAGCGGTCTCTCACAAACCGGAATGTAGGCAAGACTGCCCATACACGATGCCTTTCTACCCAAGGCATCAACCACCACATTGGCCTTCTCGGGATGATACAAAATAGTGATATCGTAGTCTTTCAATAGCTCCAACCACATCTTCTTCCTCAAATTGAGATCCTTCTACTTGAACAAATACTGTAGGCTCCGATGATACGTGAAAACCTCACACGACACACCGTAAAGATAGTGCCTCCAGATCATCATCGCATAAACAATGGCTGCCAACTCTAAGTCATGGACAAGGTAATTCTTCTCATGAACCTTCAACTGCCGCGATGCATATGCAATCACCCCTCCACCCTGCATCAATACCGCACCGAGCCCAACACAGTATGCATCAAAATATACCATATAAGATCCTGAACCTATGGGAAATACCAACACCAGCACCGTAGTCAAAGCAGTCTTGAGCTTCTGAAAGCTCGCCTTACACTCATCTAACCATCTGAATGGGGCACCCTTCTAGGTCAACCTAGTCAATGGGGCTGCTATAGATGAGAAACACTCCACAAAATGACGATAATAGTCGGCCAAACCCAAGAACTCTAGATCTCTGTGGCTGAAGTAGGTCTAGGCTAGTTCTGAACTGCCTCAAACTTCTTAGGGTCGACCTGAATACCCTCTACTAATACAACGTTCCCCAAGAAAGCGACGGAATCTAACCAAAACTCGCACTTTGAAAACTTAGCATATAACTGGTTGTCTCTTAGAGTCTGAAGTACAATCAGAAGATGTTGCTCGTGGTTCTCTTAGCTGCGGGAGTAGATCAAGATATCATCAATAATATCAATCACAAAGGAGTCCAAATAAGGCTTGAACACTCGGTTCATCAAATCCATAAATGTTGCGGGGGAATTTGTCAACCCAAAGGACATCACTAGAAACTCATAATGCCCGTACCGAGTCTGAAAAGTTATCTTAGGGACATCATATGCCCTAATCCTCAACTGATGGTATCAACATCTCAAATCAATCTTTGAAAACATCTTGGCACCCTGAAGCTGATCAAATAGGTCATGAATCCTTGGAAATGGATACTTGTTCTTGATGGTAAGTTTGTTCAACCGCCGATAATCTATGCACATCCTCATCGATCCATCCTTCTTCTTCACGAACAACACATGCACACCACAGGGAGAGACACTAGGTCTTGAAGGCCTTATCAATCAAATCTTGCAACTGCTCCTTTATTGTTTTTTCAACTCTGGCAGGGACATACGGTATGGAGGAATAGAAATGGCCTGAGTGCCCGGAGCCAAATGGTATGGAGGAATAGAAATGGGTTGCTGGGAACACCTCTGAAACTCACGGACAACTGGTACTGAATCCATGGAAGGAACCTCCGCACTAGAATTGAGTACATAAGCCAAATAAGCTAGACACCCCTTATCCACCATACGTCGAGCCTTCATATAAGAGATAACCCTACTGGTAGAATGGCCATGAGTTCCTCTCCACTCTAAGCGAGGCAACCCTGGTAAGGTAAGGTCACCGTATTAGCAGGACAATCTACACTAGTCTCAAGACTCTCAATGGTGAACACACAAGAATATAAACGCGGTCTACAACAATAGCATCCCCCGCATGTATGGACACACACACAGGAGCACTCAAAGAATCATAAGGCACAACCAAATATGAAGCAAAAAAGGATAACACATGGGAGTAAGTAGAACCCGGATCAAATAGAACTAAATCATCGCTACAGCAAACTAAAATAGTACTTGTGATAACAACATCAGATGACTCAGCCCCAGGCCTGGCTAGAAAAGCATAGCATCGGGGTTGGGCCCCACCACTCTAAACTACATCTCTAGGATAACGGTATGACCTCCACCTCTAATGGCCTGAGCACCATCTTTGGCTGCCTAACCCCTACCTCTGGCTAGATGAGCTGGCTCTGATGCACTCAGTGCCTGGACCATGGCACGAGAACCCTGATGCTGTGAACTGCTTGATGCACGAGGGCAAAATCTAGCAATCTGCCTCGGATCACCACAAGTATAACAGGACCTCGACTGTTGTGAATTTTGACCTAGAAACTGACCCTGTCGATCAGAGTAACCACCCTGAAAACTCTAGAGCGGAGGTGCACTAATGGGAGTTGGTGGTGCACTATAGGCTAGCTGGTCGGAATAAGGCATATGAGGGCCACGTCTACCTGAAGCATCGTGGGATGCCTAGAGTGCTAAATGAAACGACCTGGGAGGATGGCCTCTACCAAAGGTACCCCTACCTCTAGACGAGGCACCGCTAAACCCACCGAAATGGAAAGGCCCCTTGTCAGACCCCTTACCTCCCTATGCAAGAACCATCTCGACTCGTCTGGCGACATTGGTAGCCACCTGAAAAGAAATCTCACTCCCATTCTCCTTATCCATCTGCAACTTGATAGGCTGAGAAAGTCCCTCAATAAACCTCCTCCCCCCCCCCCCCTCTCTCTCTCTCGGTAGGAAGCAGAATAATAGCACGACGGGCCAAATCTACAAAACGGGTCTCATAATGAGTGAAGGACATACTGACCTACTAGACACGCTCGAACTACCAAAGATACTCCTCTATCAATGTGACGGGATGGAACTTCTCGAGAAATATCTAAGAGAACTGGTCCCAAGTAAGAGCAAGCGGCCCAACTGGTCTGGTCAATAAAAAATAATTCCACCATCTCTTGGCGGAACCGTCATCTGCAACACAACAAAATCAACCCCATTGGTCCCAACTCTCCCCATGTTCTACAGAACCTCATGGAAACGGTCAAGATAATCATGGGGATCCTCAGAAGGTTCACCACTAAAGTGAACTGGAAAGAGCTTGGTGAACTTGTCGAACCTCAATAAGCCCTCAGAAGACATAGTTGACCCATCACCGGCCTATGCCGCCATAAGCGGCTGAACTACTCCGACCGGCTGAGTTGCTGAAGTTTGGTACTGGGGAGCCATTTGCTCCTGAGTGTGGGTAGCAGGAGTATTTGATCCTCCTCCATCCTGAGAGATGGCTATTCCCATGGGAAATGTTCCAGTCTGGGCCACACTCTCCATAAGGCCCACAAAACGGACCAAAGCGTCCTGTAGCACTAGGGTGGCGATGATCCCCTCCGGAACCTGAGCTGGCCCGATAGGAATGGTCTGGGCGGGAACCTCCTCATCAAACTCTACCTCAGGCTCTACTGCTGGTGTTGTTGCTCGAGCTATGGGTTGAGCCCTGCCCCTGCCTCGGCCTCTAGCACGACCTCGGCCTCGACCCCTGCCCCTCGTAGGAGCTGCCACTAGGGGCTCTGGCTGCTGTTCAGCTGAAGATGCAGTACGTGTTCTCGCCATCTGCGAGAGAACAAGAGTAGAAGATTTCAATTAGCAATGAGAGAACAAAATCGCACGACAGAGAAGAATAGAAGTCAAATTTGTTCCTAAACTTCATAGCCTCTAGAAGAACGATCAATTTAGTAAGTAACTAGTCTAAGCATGGATAACAAGATCAAAATAAGCAATAAATTAGAAGTAACAAGTCCCACCCGCATGCTTAAATTCGACAACAACGTATAAGTACTCGTCACCTCACATATACGCCGTACCCAACATCTAAACATGTAGCAAATAGACAAACAAGTCCTAATCCCTCGAATCAAGGTTAACCACGACACTTACCTCGCTTCAAAAGGTCAGCTCAAAGCTCAATCACAACTTTGCCTCTCAAGAAAGCCCCCGAACGAATAGAATCTACCAAATTACCAACCAAACGATTCAAATTAAGCCTTAGGAACTACCCACGATCGCAAAGGATTCAATTTAGGTTATTGTTTAAAAGGTCAACCCCCGACCGCTTGGTCCAATCCCGAAGTTCGGACTAAAATCCGATTACCCATTCATTCCCTAGCCCGGTTATGTAATTTATTTTGGAATCCGACCTCAATTTGAGGTCTAAATCCTCCATTTATGAAAATTCTGATTTCTACCCAAAAACTCCAATTTCCACCATAAAAATACAAGATTTTAGGTAGAAATCTTAGGAAATGTAGTGAAAGATTGAAATAAATTAGTTTAGAATCACTTACCATTGATTTGGGGAAGAAAGGTTCTTTGAAAAATCGCCTCTAGGGTTTCTTGTTTTGAAAATATTGAAGAATGAACAAAGATCCCGTCTTACTCCTATTTCATCAGTTGTAGATGTCGCATTTGCGACCTGGGGTTTGCATTTGCGTACCCCGCAAATGCGAAGACCCTCACATCTCTACATGTATCGCATTTTCTACGAAATGTTCGCAAATGCACACACTGGCCCTCCGCAAATGTGACCACTTGATTGCTTTTGCGATCACTGCCCCCACCTGTCCCACTTCGCAAATGCGAACATCATGTGGCCCAGCTACTCTTCGCAAATGCGATGAGGAGCTCGCAAATGCAAACCCATCAGAGGTCTCAAATGTGATGCCTGATCTCGCAAAGGCCTGCACCAGAACTGGAAACAACAACATTTCTAAGTCCAATTTCGCTCTGTAGCCTATCTGAAACTCACCCGAGCCCTCAGGGATCTAAACCAACTATGCACACAAGTCTAAAAACATTATAAGAACTTGCTCAAACGATCAAATTTCCAGAATAATACCTAGAACTACGAACAGAACTCCAAATCAAATGAGATTTTCAAGAAAACTTAGAAACTTCTATTTTCACAACCGTACATATACCGTACATCTGAATTACGTCAAACCAACTCCGTTTCTCATCAAATTTGACAGACAAGTCATAAATATAGTATTGGACCTATACCGGTTTTCGGAACAAAAATACGAACCCGATATCCAAAAAGTCAAACTTTGGTCAAACATTTCAAAATCATTAAGCCTTTAACTTTTAAATTTTTACAAAGTGCAATAACTCTGGCTAGGGACTTTCGAATTTAATTACGGGCGTACGCCCGAGCCCCAAATCATGATACAGACCCATCGGGACCGTCAAAACACGAATCCGAGTATGTTTGCTCAAAACGCTTGACGGAAGTCAACTAAAATGGACTTTAAGGCAAAAGTTTCATCTTTTTTCAGTTTTAACATAAAAGCTTTCCGGAAAGACATCCGGATTGTGCACGCAAATTGAGGAAGGCTAAAATAAAGTATTTAAGGCTTCAGAACACATAATTAGGTTTTAAAACATAAGATGACCTACCACAATTTTTCTCTTTTATGTTGTATACCTGAGTGCAATAGAAGGGAGGGTTTAGTTACTTACAGAATACTAAAAGCCTCTTCAACAGCCTTGAGCTTAAGGATTTCCATTGCTATCAAAACCTTGATTTCACTTTGAGATGCTATAAATGCCCGATCCTTCTTTAGAAAAATTTCTCATTAAGAATTGAAATTCAACTAAAATTTACTCTTATATCCATAAGTAGCGTGTTAGACACATGTATCCATTGAAGCATCAGAGAAGACGGTTATCAAAGTAGTATGAAATGAACTAACCCATCAATTGTTGATTAAATATCAGACAGGTTGAACTCCCGATCTGGTAAAAGATTCTGCCGAATATTATGTAGAAGGGCAGACATTGTGTGTGGAACAATGGAAATAGCAATCATTTGACCATGAGAATGGTTCATGGAAACAACGATGCTCCGTAATTAACATTGCAATGCATGTAATAAATTTGGGCAGACAATCTTGGCACACATCATTACTCACAACAAGAAATAAGAAAAGGTAATATGTGCTTATGTAATAAATTTAATGGGTTCCCACAACTTTTTACTTCAGGAAATGAAGAGGCAAAATAGAAACCCCTTCTAGGAATATGATTAAGGCCCCTTAAAGTCAGTTAAAAAATCTCCAACATGCATTAGTTCCTCAATAACCTCATTTGCATATAAGCTGCAAATTGTAAACGCCATCAAATGTCTAATTTTGTAGCTTCTGTGCCAATGGCTATGCTGTACAAAACATTGTATGCCAGACATCAAAATTTTCTTCATGAGAATCTAAAAGCTTTTACCCGTGTAATAGTTATCATAACTACATGCATGTGCAAAATTAGTTAAGAAAAGAGCAAAAATCTGAAGAAATTCTACAATAGCCTTCACTAAATTCAGTTCTTTTTTCATTGGGACCAACGATGGTGGATGACTAAGAAAAATCCCAAAGTAAGAATTCTTACCCGTTATTATTTATACTAGATGATGTACTCGTGTGATGCACGAGCGCAATTGTTATTTTTTTCTTCTTCGTCTTGTTTTCTTCCTTTTAATACTTCTAGGTCTATTGCTAATTACACACTTTCTATACCTTTAGTGAAAGAAGAAAGAGAATAGGCTTTTGTGTAATAACGTATAGAACTACGATTACATGTATTTTTATTTATCTTTTGCATTATGTGCATTTTAATTTTTCTGAAATAGTATTACTATATCAATCACTTTGAAATACTTGTCGAAATTTAATGCTTTACTATACAGTAATTAGATAATAATTCAAGTAGACTTTAAATTATTTCTACATATGTCGTACACTTTTTTATTTTAAAATTTTTTTGCACCACTAAACCTTAAATTAATTACTATAAAATAATAATTAAAAATTCAGTTGAAAAATAAGTCGTCATATATTTTTCTGATTGTTTAAATTGAATGATATATAGTTTTATTCATTTAGTATTTTCAGTTGTGTTAATGTATTTTTTTTTTATACTAATCAAAATTTGAATAATAAAACATATTAATAATATTCCCAAATAGTTGATGAAAAGGTATTGTTTGTTCCCTTGAAATAATAATCGCAATTTTAATTATTAAGAATTTTTAAAAAAAAATTGTTCTAGTTGAATGACATAATATTAAAAATAAATTAATCTCTCGATCACGCTAAATACTAATCAAATTGACCTTAAATTGAAATATTGCAGTTTTTTCTTGTTTCATTTGATATGGTTGAGATACTAAATAGGGAATAATGCAATTTTCATCACAATAGTAGTATATTTTGAGTTTTTTTAAAATAATTAATTATATATTTATGTATTTTGAAATTTATATAATGTTGAATTCTTATTGAATAGAGTATGTACTCAACTAACTCCTGTATGACGATACTTCTCATACTTCCTAATATATAATGGTTATTAAATGGAAAAAAAAAATTACAAATTAATTGTCTTAATTTTTACTTCAGATATTCTCAACTCATATTTTAGAGAGGAGATACTTATTATATAATCTGAATAAATTTATAATATTCTATAATTAAAAAGGGGGCTCGAACTATATTTTATTCTTAAATATTTTTTTCAAATTCTATAAAGTATTCCAATTGATATTGCAATTTAATGAGAACTTTGTATAAAATGATATAAATTTATAATGATATAATAAAATTTGAAGGTAAGTCAACATACATTATCACTAATTCTTTTTTAATGAAATCTTCTTTACCTGGAATAGTTATTAAATAAATTAAATGAAATAATGTTTTAAGGAGATAAAATAATTGTCTATAAATATATGTGACCTTAGTATTTTTAATCAGGTGAACATTTGAATTATAAAATTATCAAAAAGATAATTTTTATAGTTGAAAGTACTTATTGAAAAAATAACAATAACAATCAAGTAATGCATTTAACGAAGATAGTAAGGTTGAATGGAAAGTGGGGTCCACCAAACTTTTGAACATAGTATACAAGCAAACAATGCACTAATATATTTAAAATGACCATTATGCCCTTGGTCAACCTCCTCTTCTCTCTTTTATATAGTAGAAAATAATACACTAATATATTTAAAATGACCATTATGCCCTTGGTCAACCTCCTCTTCTCTCTTTTATATAGTAGAAAATAATACACTAATATATTTAAAATGACCATTATGCCATTGGTCAACATCCTCTTCTCTCTTCTATATAATAGAAAATAAATAAGAACCGCAATGCCAAAGCAAAAGCCGAACCATATTGAAAATTCTGAATAGAAAAATTAGAAGTGAGGCTATGAAACAGGAACGAAGGAGAAAGAAAGGTAAGAGGAGAGAGGCTCTGGAAAGAGAAGCGAATTCAAGAACGTATGAGAATGTTATTGAAACTTGAAACGTGGGTTTATATGTTCGTATTTACGAATTTGCCCTTGATCGTCCAAGGGACCTTCCCTTAATATTATATAGTTAAAATAATAGATGTGGAATTGAAAGGGAGAAGAAAAGAAGAATATGAGCATGTGAACTAGACGAAATAAAAAAATGTTTTCCTTGTAATATTATATTTATAATTTCTCCTCCTAGGCGTCAGATCACTCACTTTTCTCATTCTTTCTGCTTGAATTGGGGGGTTTTCCCTTTCCATTCTTTTCTTTTCCGTCCTACGCAAAACTACTTCTATTTTATACTTCAATTAATCGTATGGCCTCAACTAAAATGAAGAACGAATTTAATAAGAAAAAGGAAGATAATAATCAAGTATAAAGATCACTTTTTTTCTGTTTAGGTTTTACAAGATCGAGACCATAAATTTACGTATGTTAGAGTTTGACGGTTTGTAGGAGAAACAAGTCAAGTATGGTCTACAAATTATCTGCTTTGTCTAGAAATCTGTAATTAGATTTATTACTTAATTAACTTTATTGACTATAGAAACTTGTTGATCCCAAAATCTTTATATACCTAAATCACATGTCACGACCCAATTTAATATTAGGCTATATTAGACCATGATGGCGTCCAAAACCATGACGAAATAAGCCGACAACGAATAACTTAATAACATTTTTATTTTTTACTGATTTTCTGTATAGTGACTTTACGTAACTTAGATGATTTAATAAGATACCGATTTAAATTAATAGGTGAAACTGGTAGAGATAATCATAACCAGGCGAGTAGAACCCAAAAGCCATAAGTATATTAATACATGCCAAAGTCTAGTGTTACAAGTGTATGTGCAACTTAGTAGATTATACAAAAGAATATCTATCCTACTGTCTGAAAAGGATTAGACAGAAAACAAGATAAAAAGAAGACTCCGGGATGCTGCTGGCCGGCTCAGAAGGGGCAACTCACCGTGGAATCTCGAATCAAATCAGGGATGCGCGCCAGATACGTATCCAGATGCAGTTGTCGCAGATCCTGCACAGTTAAGTGCAGAAGTGTAGAGTGAGTACATTAAACATATATACCCAATACGTATCCAGTCTAACCTTGAAGAAGTAGTGACGAGAGGTCGACTCCAACACTTACTAGCGGCCAACAACAACAACTACCCAATAATATAATAATATGAAATTCAAATTAAACAAGATATGTAGAAATAACAATAAAATTCAGAACATGAACCAACTAACCAATTCTTCAACATATTTAAGAACCCAAATCACTTTTTCCATTTTAAACAAATGATCTCTCAAACCATGGGTTTATACCAAATTATAAAAGAGGACTTCTCGTTCTAATATCACACACAATAAGTCGCAACCCAAAATCCGCTAGTCGTAGTGGCACCTAACTCAACCCGCTAGGTAAGCCAACTAATAACTATCCAATTTCAATGATGTTAACAACTCAATCAAACAGAATAAATTATCTGGATCGATTACATTTCCCAAGGACTGGTAGTACAAATTATGAGCTTCTAAGAATAGAGTTTACAAAGCGAAAATAAAATAAATACATAGTCTGTTTGAAAAGTACATAACCAACACAATTTAATCTAAGGCTACTCCGAACAACAGAGGCAGCTACAACATGAACGATGGTATATCTTCAAATCCAGCAACCCTCAAAAACAACAACAATTGTAGCCAACATCTGCATGCAATGTGCAAAAGTGTAGTATCAGTACAACCGACCCCAAGTAATAACAAACCTAACCTTAGGTTGAAAGTAGTGACGAGCTAGAACATAGGTCGGGTCCAACACCAGTAACGAATAGCAGTTCATAACAACGTAAAGCATATAAATAACAAAGTAACTCAGAGATAATAATGCTCAGCTCTTTCACAGTTTTTTCAAAAATAGTCACTTTTACAGAATATCAGTGTAAACTCAAATCCTTTACCGAAATCGTCTTAACATAGGAGTTAGTTTGAAAACTGTAATTTTTCTCAAAGTTCATTTCAATAATAAGTAAGAAGTCTCATTTTCTTTCCAAATAACAAGTGCAAAGCACCTCTCTATGCCCACATATCAATGTGTGTAAAAAAGGTCATGCATGATGTGATACCGTACAACATGAGGAAAAATGCACCTCTATGCATGTATGTCATGTGTGCATGCCAATGCCATGTATCTCAGAGATGAATCATGTACCCACACTCTTAGAGTACTCAATCTCACTGTCTCATACTTTCCACTCATCATGCTCAACCACTCGGTACTGTATATGACCCATATGGCCCACGTAGATCCATCCCGGAACATATACAACACTGACTATAAGTCATCCAGTACCGAGGAAAAAGGGCAATCCAACCTTGTGGAGAAATCCATCTCCAGATATCAAGTACTTCGGAAAAATCCATGTCTAGGGAAATCTATCCCTTTATAATATCATCTGCGCTCATTGGGGGTGTGTACAGACTCCGGAGGGACTCCTACACCCCAAGCGCTATCATATGCCAATCTAGGCATAAATCGATATAACATGTTGCGGCGTGCAACCTGATCCCATAACTGTCACTCATAATCAGGTTATCAACCTCACTCAGTCATCAATCTCTCCAGTCTCACTCACAGGCTCACAATGTCATGAAACTAGCCCGACAACAATGATATGATGTATCAATAAACAACAACTGAAACTGAGATATGATATGAATGCATGAATATGACTGGGTACAAAATATAAATGGAAATCAGTGAGATGACAGCAAGAAACGACCACTATGGGTACAAACAATATCAGCATAAAGCCTAAACATGATATTTAGCATGATTGACAACTCAATTAATTTATCACATGGTGAAAACACAAATATCAACAAACTAGGGCCACTATACTGCCATGGGAACAACAGAGTCCCAATTCACAGGGTACATGCCCACACGCCCGTCACCTAGCATGTGCGTCACTCAATACCATTCACATAACATGTAATGCAAGGTTTCATACCCTCGACACTAAGTTTAGAAGAGTTATTTACCTCGAACGAGCCAATACCAATGCCAATCAGGCCAAGCGATGCTCCAAAGATGCCATCCCGCGCGTTCTGACCTCCAAACGGCTCGAAACTGACCAACAACAATTCAAACACATCAAACTATGCTAAAGGAACCAATCCCGATCATAAAAGATCGAATCTTGAATCAAAGCCCAAAATTGGCCCAAAAACCCAACCCGGGCCCGCACCTCGGAACCCGACAAAACTCAAAATATCTGATTACCTATTCAATTATGAGTCCAAACATACTAGTTTCACTCAAATCCAACTCTAATTCGATGTTCAAAACTCAAACATTCGTAATATGAAACTTTAGGCCAAACCCCCAATTTCCTCATTAAAGTTCATCAACCAATTTCCAAAAATGAAGATAGATTCATGAAATATGATCAAAACCGAGTAGAGAACACTTACCCCAATCCTTGTGATGAACTTTGCTCCAAAATCGCCTCAATCTGAGTCCCATATCTCAAAATATGATAAAAGAACAAAAGCCTCAATTTATAGCATTTAGCCCAGCGATTTCCACACTTGAGGACAACTCATCGCACCTGCGACCACCGCTTTTGCGGAACAAACCTCGCATCTGCGAAATGGTCTTGCCCAGCAACACCCCCACATGCGGAACAATTTTCGCTCCTGCGCACCCGTAGGTGCGATATTTCCTCTGTATCTGTGATGAGCTCCAACCCTGACTAATTGCGAACCTACGGCACATGGCTCGCACCTGCGGCCATCGCACCTGCGCAATACCACTCGCAGGTGCGGAACACCAGAACCAGCAGCTGAAATACTAAAGAAAATGATCTGAAATCAATCTGAAACACGTCTAAGGCCCCCGTTACCCCGTCCAATCATACCCACAAGTCACATAACATAACATAGACCTACTCGAGGTCTCAAAACACACATAACAACATTGAACCGACGAATTACACCTCAATTCGAGCCCAATGAACTTTGAACATTCAAATTTCCAAAACACGCGACGAAACATATCAAATCATCCTAGAATGAACTCAAATTTGCATACAAGTCCCATTTGACATGACGAAGCTATTCCAACTCCCGGAACCACAATCTGAAACCGATATCTTCAAAGTTAACTTCCGGTCAAATTTATGAACTTCCTAAGGCTTCAAATCTCCAATTTTCGCCAATTAGTGCCGAAACCTTCTAGAGACATCCAAATGCATATCCGGGCATACGCTCGAGTCCAAAATCGCTATCCGGACCTAACGGAGCTATCAAAACTCCATTCCGGGGTAATTCATAAAAATTCAAACTTGGTCAACTCTTTCAACTTAAAGCTTCAACAATGAAATTCATTTTTCCAAACTGACTCCGAATAACCTGAAAACCAAAACCGGCTATTCAAATAATTCATAATACATCATACGGGACTACCCATGCCCGCAAACTACCAAGCTAGGTGCAAATCTTAAAAGGGCCGGTCGGGTCGTTACACAATACCATCGAGGACGCTCGACTCGATCCAACATAAATATAAAATGTGCAATGCTAATGGTCGAACGACGTGAACCATAGATGCATCTACTAACCGACCGAGGTGAACAGATCGCTCCCATGAGAATAGTGGAAAAGATTACCCCGCTCGCGGGATATACTTGCGACGCGATCAAATATAAATTTATCAATAATTCATAACCTTTTTTCTTGATTCTTTTTAAAATAAGGACAATTCAACTTGAGGCCTTTAAACTCTTAACAATCCTCAACTTAGTTCCATTGACACAATTAGCAAACGTAATCAAATAACGGTGTCCATAAAGCATGGTGTAAACCTAAAACTACCCGGACATAAACATGAATAGTAGCTACGTACGGACTCTTATCACCTGGAGCGTACGTAGCCCCCACATATAACAACACATACCAATAAAGTTCACCTATGGGGTAAACTCCCTTTTACGAGGTTAGAAAAGAGACTTACCTCGTCTCAACGCTTACTTCCCAATTCAAGAATGCGTTCAAACCTCCAAATTTGATGTCAAATAACTCAAACTAGTCAAATATTACATAAATTAGTTTATCTATCCCCAAAAGTTCTTATCTCCACTATAAAAATAATTACCCAACCCAAATTACAAGATTCCTAAAATTCGCCCCCGGGCCCACGTGCACGGATTCCGAAAATTTTCGAAGGAAGTTGATACCCACGACCTAAGGAACACAAATATATGATTTTCACTACGTTTCATGGTCAATTTTGTGGTAAAATTCATTTTTGTTAAACCCTAGTTTTTTCATCTAAACCCATGATTTCTCCCAATTTTCATGTTAGAATCTACTCATAATCTATGTATTAAACTCACATTAGGTAGAAAATACTTACCACAAAAATCTAGGTGAAAATCCCTCTCAAGAATCTCCAAGAATCGCCCAAAGAGTGAGAGAAAATGAGTAAAATAGCTTAAGTCCCGTATTAAATGAACCTCACTGCCTCCAACGATTTCGCACCTGAGGTTCCTAGGACCCACTACGGTCCTGCTTCTGCGGACAAGGTTCCGCTTCTGCGGACAAGGGTCTGCTTCTGCGGAAATTGGCTGGGCCAGCTGGGGTCGCTTCTGCGAACGGGCTCCCGCTTATGCGGTCGCGCTTCTGCGGAGAAGGGGGCCACATCTGCGGAACCTGGGCTGCCCTCCTTGGATTGCATCTGCGGGGTTTGGCTCGCACCTGCGAGCTTGCACTTGCAGAAAAAGGCTCGCAGGTGCAGCGATACCAGAATTGGTGCACCAGCAGCTTTGTTAAGTTTCAAACTCAACTCGCGCAACATCTGAATGGCACCCGGGGCCCCCGAGGCCCCGTCCAAACATACCAACAAGTTTGGAATCATAAAACGGACTCGATCAAACTCTCGGAACGCCCAAAACAACATTAAAACTAGGAATCGCACCCCAAAACCAATTGAATCAAACTTAAGAACTTCAAGTTCTTCAATTCACTTCCATTGCGCCGAAACGTACTTAAACTACTCGAAATGACACCAAATTTTGCTTGTAAGTCTAAAATAATATTAAAGAACTATTCCCAGTCTCGAATTTCCGTTTGGACCTCGATATCACCAAACCCGCTCCAAACCAAATTTAAAGAACATCAAGAACCAACTTTTGATATTAGGCGCCGAAACGCCCAGGGGTTATCCAAAAACCGATCTGAACATACGCCCAAGTCCGAAATCATCATACGAACCTATTGGAACCGTCAAATCCCGACTCCGAGGCAGTTTACTCAAAGTATTGACCGAAGTCAAACTTGGCCTATTAAGCCAATCTTAAGGAACCAAGTGTTCTGATTTCAACCCGAACCCTTCCAAATCACGAACTAACCATCCTGCAAGTCGTAAACAGTAAAAGCATGTACGAGAAGTCTTGTTTATGGGAACGGGGTTCTAGAAAACAAAACGACCGATCGAGTCGTTACATTCTCCACCTCTTAAACGAACATTCGTCCTCGAACGAGCTTAGAATCATACCTGAAGTACTGAATAGGTGTGGATATCTGATCCGCATATCCTCCTCAGACTCCCAGGTTACCTTCTCAACTAGTTGGCCCCTCCAATGGACCTTCACTACGGAAATTCTTGTGGACCTCAACTAGCGATCCTGCCTAACAACAATAGCAATTGGCTCCTCCTCGTAAGCCAAGCTCTCATCTAGCGAATGGTCCTGAAGTCTAACACATAGGAGAGGTCAGTGCGATACCTCCGAAGCATAGACACGTGAAAAACTGGATGAACCCCTGATAGGATGGGAGGTAAGGCAAGCTCATAAGCAACCTCCCCAACTCGCCTCAACACCTCGAATGGGCCTATAAACCTGGGGCTTAGCTTTCCCTTCGTCCCGAATCTCATAATACCCTTCATCGGCGAGACTTTCAAGAGAACCTTCTCGCCTACCATAAATGTCACGACCCAAATTTCCCACCGTTGGGTATCGTGATGGCACCTAGTCTTAGAGACTAGGTAAGCCTAACATCTACAGAACAACAACAATAATAAAGGAAATCTAACAATCTCGATATAGAATCTTGACAGAATTTATAATTTTTCAAAATCGGTAATACAAGTCATAAGCTCTACGAGATTTTTCTACAACTCCTAAATACAATTGTTTAGAAATAAGTGAGTACAGTTGAATAGAAACAGGAAAGTGACTCCGAAGCCTGCGAACGCAGCAACAGGTTTACCTTGAGTCTCCTTGGCAATGAATCACGCAGCTACTAACAATAAATACTTGGATCTGCACACAAAAATGCGCAGAAGTGTAGTATGAGCACACCACAGCGGTGCCCAATAAATATCAAGACTAACCTCGGTGAAGTAGTGACGAGGACTACTCAAGACACCACTGGTCTAATAAATTAAACAGACATGAATATAGAAATGACCGAACACAACATCTATCTAAAGATTTCACGACATAATTAACAAGAATGACAATATAATGCGGAAGGAATTACAGAAATTTAATCAACAGAACAACATAATAATACACAGAAGGATGGACAACAAAATAAGCCAACCCGAAAGAAAACTACAACACAATAGAAACACTAGTAACTCAACACTGCGTCAGTTTGTTCACATCGGGCCTTAGCCAATAAACCCAATAAACTGGTGAAAACTTTTAAACAGCAGTTTATATTGAAAACTATGAAGGTATAATTATTTCAGTATAGAAAGATCTTCTTTGAAACATACTTTCTCCGAATGTGTGTGTGTATATATATATATATATATATATATATATATATATATATATATATATTTCTTAGAAAGAGAAATCTTTAAAACATAGTTCTTTCAAAATACATGATTTTCAAATATACTTCCCCAATAAATGACTTTCAAATATCATTTTCTACAAGACAAATGCTTTTCAAATAAACCTTTGAAATAAAAATCTTTCGATCATAATCTCCTCAAGATAAATCTATCGGAACTCAGTCCGTAACGCAAAATTTGTCATGCAGTACGGGGGGAAAGCTCCCGGAATACGTTCGTAGTCCCAATTTAAATATGAAATGCAGTACAGGGGGGATAGCTCCCGGAATACGTCCGTAGTCCCAATTTAAATATGCAATGCAGTACAAGGGGGAAAACTCCCGGAATACGTCCGTAGTCCCAATTTAAATATGCAATGCAGCCAACTGAGGAAAAACAACCAGAATGCGAAAAAAACAACGTACATTGCCTCAATAGGCGCAAAAGCAATAAAAGACAAAATGAAAGGTGTGACGAGTAAAGCAATACAATGACTTAAATCACAAAAATGGTAAAGAAGTAGTCACTGAAGGGAAATGCCAAGCACAAAGAGAAACAATGCAACGAGGGGAAAACAAGGCAAATATAGAAACGATTCTCAATATTCAAGTTCACAACAAGAAAAAACCAAATCATCCCGGTAAGGGAAACATCTATAACCAATCTCACCTAAACAATTAGCTTCACGGAATAAACTCAGCTTGAACAAATGCTCAGTAATAGGCAACGCCAAGGAAATACCATCAACATGGATGATTATCAACTAAACCTATGTAGCGCTTAAGGGAAAATTATATAAATCACAATGTACGACTCACGGGCATGCTTGACACCAACGTATAGATATTCCAATTACTGCTAAACAATTATAGGGCAGGATTATGCTAATTCTAGTCAAATAGGCAGTTTATGAAGGAAGGTATAACACAACGGTGGGAAAGGTAAAGTCTTCATTTAAGTCAATTAAGATCAAATAAGAAGCAAATGAACACTAAGCAAGTAATTTCTAGTTTGAGCAGCAAGAGATGAAACTAGCAATCAGGAACTCAGATATAACAATTACATTTCATACACAGGGAATATAAGGACCTAAGAATCCAAAAAGCCAAACTATACAAGCAAGTCCGAGTACGCACTCGTCACCTCGCGTACACAGCCACAATCAACATAGAAGACTCAAGTCCTAAGGGGTAGTTCACCCACAAAAGGTTAGGCAAAATACGTACCTCGACAACGATAACCCGGTAATCTAAAATGACTTCTCGGACGAAAAGACCTCCGGACGACTCAAAATCAACTAAAACAACTTTAAAATACACATAAAACATATAAGGAACTATTCCAAATAATAAAGTTTCAATCTTTACAAAATTATAAAAATCGAACCAAAAGTCGACCCCCGGACACGCACCTCGGAACCCGACAAATTTTTCAAAAATCCGATTACCCATTCCGATACGAGTTCAACCATACAAAATCTATCAAATTCCGATATCATTTGGTCCCTCAAATCATGATTTTTTAATTTAGAAATTTCATTTCAAAACCCACAATTTCCCCAACTCAAAACACAAATTAAATGATAAAAACAAGGACTAATTCTTGGAATAACTTTAATTCTAGTTGAAGAACACTTATCCATTCGATTTGTGTAAAAAACCCATAAAAAATTGCCAAGATCCAAACTCTAGAGGTCAAAATATGATAAAAATGGTGAAACTCCCGATTTTTAAGCTTTATAATCTGCCCAGGTACTTGAAAGAAATGAAATCGACATGTCCACTGATACATTCATCGGTAGACCCTCCACATAGATTACTGCACCTCCGACTTTGTCAACTAGATTGGCAATGGCTCCAGATGCTAGTTTTCCTTCTTTATCAGTGAGGCGAGGAGGAACTTTGAAGGAGCAAAAGACTTGACCCGGTTCAACTCGGTCCCCAATCGGTGAGGAGGAAATGCAAGTGATGAAACCCGGTCCGATTCAACTTGGGTTGGTTCAAGAAAAGCTTTCGCTTTATCCATTTGCTTCTCTATTTCTTGGCGTTATGAAATGTTGATGAAGAAGAGAAATATATGCAAACACAGATCTTGGTCAACTGGTTTTAAGGTCATTTTTTTCTTTCTTTACATATTAAAACAAATATTAGATGAGTTGACTTGACCCTACCAACAACACCATGGACAAAAACGGTTGGCTTGCTCATAACAATACATGAATACATGAATGTCAAATACAAATGGTTATACAAACACATTTACCACTTAATAAGGACAACGAATGTCTTTTTCATTTCAAGGTTAGAAATACTCCGATTTGTTGGGTGCAAAGACCGAGTGAATGTAACTCAGTAAGCATTTCTCGGACTTACTCTTTCAGCTTGCATTTATTTGAAGGAATTTGGCCCGAACATCATCTGAAACACACTCGAGGCCCTCGGGACCCCGTCTAAACACTCAAACAAGTCATATAACCTCACACGGACTTGCTCGAGGTTTCAAATCACATAAAACAATACCAAAACGACGAATCAAGCCTAAATTCAAACTTATCGAATTTTAAATCTTCAAATATCAAAACTCGTGCCGAAACCTATCAATTAAACCCGGAGTGACGCCAATTTTTTCATACAAGTCATAAATAATACTACGGACCTGCAGCCGCTCCCGGAATTCCATTCCGAGGCCGATATCAAAATTTCACCTATCTGTCGAAATCGCCGAAATTCTAACTTTCGCCAAATTACCTCAAATTACTCTACGGACCTCCAAAACCAATTCCGGACGCGCGCCTAAGTCCAAAATCATCATACGAAGCTGTTGACCTCACCCAAAACTCATTCTGAGGCCGTTTGCGCAGAAGTCAAACCTCCGGTCAACTTCCATCACTTAAGCTTCAAAAATTGAAATTTTCCTCCTAATTCGACTCTGGATTATCCGGTAACTGAATCCAAAAATGCACGCAGGTCGGTATACACAATGTGAAGCTGTTCATGACCCTACGCCACCGAATGGAGCTTAAATTCTCAAAACGACCGGTCGGGTCGTTACAATAAATGACACATCATGCGCCTTCTGATCCGCATAACTCTTCTGTCTGGATTGTGCTGTGCAAAGTTGCTCCTGAATCAACTTTACCTTTTCTAAGGCATCCTTCACCAAACCAGTACCATATAACTTAGCCTCGCCGGGCTCAAACCACCCGATGGTAGAACGACACCGTCAACCATACAAAGCCTTAAATGGAGCCATCTCGATGTTGGACTGATAACTGTTGTTGTACGCAAATTGACCAAAGGCAAGAACTGATCCCATTATCCCCCAAAGTCAATCATACATGCGCTGAGCATGTCCTCCAAGATCTAAATTGTTCGCTCCGACTTCCCGTCGGTCTGAGGATGAAATGCAAGTTGATCTCTACATAAAGTTGAATCCTTGCATAACTTCGTCCGCTACTTGCTTAAAATTCATAAAGTTGTTTGGTCGGGAACCACATTTGTGGACTCTAAGGGGTGCCTAACACCTTCCCCTTGGGGTAATTTCAATCCCTTACCATGTCTCTGGTTATCCAAATCAATGTCCGTAAATGACCCTTAGTAGGTTCCCTAACGCACTTTAATTCGTTAGGTGGCAACTTTTTGAATCCTTGCATACCCCTTTCCCAAAAGAAAACGAGTTGTCCCAATAATGTTAAGACCCCGACTAATCCGAAATGAGGAGTTGAAAAAGGGGGCACGACATCATGGCGACTCTGCTGGGGATTTTAGGCTTTTACCATTTCAAATCACTTTGTGAATTTATACCTCTTCCCTCTCCCCTTATGTGCACTTAACTGTTCATTTCCTTCAAGCATTTAATTTTCTTCAAAGACAAAACTGACATGTTTCCTTGTTTCCCTTTTGTTATCGCTTTTTAAATTATAATTATTGTATTTACTGCTTTAACAACATGCAAATACATGACTACATGTCTTTACTGCTTATTTTATTGCATAATCATGCTCAACATCATACTCCAGTCGTGCCAAAACAAATCCTATAGCAACGCTTGATGAGTGGTTGCGCCCTTCCTATTTTATATCACCCCTAAATTCGAAAAGGCTTATTTGAGGTAAAACTAATCGATCAGCGGTGCAGTCGACGGTTCTGTGCCTTCCCCCTTGAGTTGTCCGCTCAAAGGTACCAGTCTAATACCCCATAGAAACCTTACTCTGTTACACTGTTGCATGCATCATGGTCATACCTAGCTAGGTTAATGTGTTGTCCATACAATAACCTTTAAGACAGCCTTGTCCAAAGTCCACCGGGTTTCCATAATCCCAACGAACATCATCACGTCTGTGCACTCGTTTGGAGAACTAAATGCTTATATGCTAATCATGGATGTTAAATAGTCGAGTCTGGTAGGGGTAAGGGCCTAATAATGTTTATCTTGCAGAAATATGAGGCACGAAGTCCCTAGATTCGGCATGGTTAGCAATATTCACCCAAAGCTCTTGAACTAGTGAGAGGACCTTCACTCTAGTGATAAGAAACTTGTCAAGAAATACATGGGTAATTTTCCATCTCTCCTAGACATTCAACCCAACTACATGTTGATCGAGACTGCTACCTTATTTTGGGATAGCGAAAGAGATGTCTTTCATTTTGGGGACATTGAGATGACACTGTTGCTAGAGGAAATTGGAGGACTAATTGGGTTAGTCTGGGAAACCCATGGATTATTGGTGCCTGAAAACGCACGGGCAGAGTCTTCTTGAAAGTGATGGGTCTGAAGAAGAATGCTGAGTTAGAGTGTCTAAAGAATTCGTACATCCCTTTTGAGTACTTGTATGAAAGGTACGGCCACATCAAATCATACCGTACCTACCACGACGAATTTACCATTACATATTTGGGACATATTCACCGTAGGGTATTTGTCTTCATTGTTTGCTTCCTGGGGTTGTTCATGTTTCCAACAAAGAAAGAAAGGATTCACACTAGGTTAGCCATGGTAACCATGACCTTGATGGAAGGAATTGACGGGCAAGACTTTAGCATCGTCCCGATGATCATAGCAGACTTTTATCGAGCCTTAGAACGTTGTCAAAGAGGAGATAAACACTTTGAGGGTTGCAACTTGTTACTACAACTATGGCTCTTAGAACATCTCCAAAAGGGTCAGTACCAACAAGAATTTCCACAAAGGGCGTGGAACGATCACATCACTTTCCATCACCCTAAGCGGATGACATACATTCCCGACAGGTTTGTCCAACCATAGACTGCCAAGGAATGGGTAGAGTTCTTTGATAATATGACTGAGAAGCAGATACAGTGGATGTTCGAGTGGTTTCCAACAGACGAATTCATCGTCAGGTCGAGGGATGCACCACACTTGGTGCTAATCGGGTTGAGAGGAATATATCCTTACGTTCCTCTCCAGGTTATGAGACAAGCAGGCATAAAGAAAATTGTACCAAGGGTCGACAAGATGAGTCATTTTCGAGCTGACTTCCAAGATGACGATATACCCTACAAGTTCCAAGCCCAACATATGTGGCACTGCAAGATCATAATGGAAAAGGACACAATTGAAACGGACAGGTATCAGGCAGGCTGTGCACCTTTCTACTTTGGGTGGTTAAAAGATAATTGGGATGATTTAGTTAGATCGGGGTTCAGCCGAGGCCACAGAATCATAGATGAGAGGGCCGAGGCTCAGGTCAAGTATAATCAACTGCTCAAGAGGATCCATGAATACGAGAATGAGCACCGTGAGATACACAAAACCAACAAGAGATTGATTGAAGAATGGAAAGACATGGTCGTCCGTTCCAACAAGAAGCTGGAATATCTGGAGCAAGGCATAGTCGAACTGGAGGGTAAGATCATCAAAAGAGTTGAATACTGTCAAAAGGTTGCGGGGATTGAAGGTGGACATCTGGCTAGAGCATACCTACTGCTAGGACTTCGAGAGCTGGGAAACCTGTTCGAGGGAATCAAGGATGCCGAATTTAGGGAAGGTCCATTTGGGACCAAATAGGATAGGATTTCCTTTTTCGCTTTATCGATGTAATAAGGCCAATGGCCATTAGTGACTTTATTTCTTGCTTATTATTTTACTGTCGTTTTGGATTCGTCTATTTTCACATTAATGAAATGAGGCATTTTGGCATTTAAGTTCTCCAAATCAATTTGTCTCTAGGCCTACCTCGGGCACAATGAGGTTCCCCAAATTAGGACACGCTTTATATTCCCGCACTATGTGTTTAAATATCGCAATACTTTTTCATCCTCACTGACTTGCCTACCTTTTGTTTTTTGTTTTTGTTTTCTTTCCTTTTTTATTATTATTCTCCTCCCCAATGGTTGGTTCGTGCACTCTGGCATCATCATCATACTACACAAGATCCAGGGGCCCACCACCCTCTCCTCCTCCTAGTCCACACAAAGGAAAAAGTAAAGGCAAAGGAAAAAAATATTTGAGCAACACAAAACCAGTTGAACGGGTAGAGGCCGTTGACGGCCAGGGTATTCAAGTTCAGAACGAGGCTATGTCACAGCTAGAACAAAGGTTGGTGAAGCTCCAAGGGGAGCTTGAGCAGGTCCGGAATTTGGCAAACTTATCCTTCACATTCAGTGTCCCAGATGTTAACCATCCTAACATCCAAAATCCCACACCTCCTCAGAATACCCCAAACAAACAGAATCCTCCCACGACTCATCACCACACAACTCCACCGAAAAATCCAACTCTTCCACCACAATACAATGCTTGCCACACTCCATGAAAACTCCACTACTCGTCCCCGAGCCACAAAACTCCACAAATGATCACCTTTACACCCAGGCGCCAGGTCATCACAACAACCCCATTTACGTGGAGACTCTACTGCATTTCCCCTAACCCATATCACACACACCTGATTCTAGTGAGAAAGATTTGCTTATCAAGAATTTGGCTGAAGAACTAAAAAAGCTAACTAGCCGAGTTCAAGGTGTTGAAGGAAGCAAAAGAGTTGAAGGGCTGAACTATGAAGACCTCTGCATGCAACCCGATGTTGAACTTCCCGAGGGGTACAAACCTCCTAAGTTAGAAATGTTCGATGGTACAGGTGATCCGTGGGTCCATCTGAGGACCTACTGTGATAAATTGGTTGGAGTAGGAAGAGATGAGAAGATTCGTATGAAGATTTTTATGAGGAGCCTCACAGGGGATGCTCTGTCTTGGTACATCAGCCAAGACCCTAAGAAGTGGTCCAACTGGGTGAGTATGGCGTCTGATTTCATGGACCGGTTCAGGTTCGATACGGAAAATGCTCCGGATGTGTTCTATATTCAGAATCTTAAGAAGAAGCCCACGGAAACTTTTCGCGAGTATTCTACTCGCTGGAGATCTGAAGCAGCTAAATTCAGGCCTGCCCTAGATGAAGAACAGATGAACAAATTCATTGTCCGAGCACAAGACCCACAATATTATCAGCGGCTGATGGCAATTGAAAACCAAAAATTCTCTGACATTATCAAGTTGCGTGAGAGAATTGAGGAAGGGATCAAAAGTGGAATGGTTACCAATTTTGAAGCATTGCAGGCTACAAATAAGGCTCTGCAATCTGGTGGTGTGTCCAAGAAGAGAGATGTGGGAGCCGTGATAGTTGCACAGAGAACCAAATCCCCGCTAAAATACCAAACCTACCAAACACCCCCACTTACATATCAACCAGCACCTCTACCAACTTACCAAGCACCCTCGCCCACATACCAGTCAACACCTCCACCAACATACCAGTCATCTCCACCACCTACCTATAATATTACTTCCCGCAGATATTCCCAGCTCGCTCTTGTTTACCATACCTATAATTCTCAACCATCCCACTATCAATCACCCCCTGCTCGCCAAAATTTCCCTAGACCTCGACCAAACATTGATCGCAGACCTCCTAAACAATATACTGCCATCGCCAAACCTATCAATCAGTTGTATGAAAGACTGAAAGTTGCTGGTTATGTCACTCATATCCCTACTCTAATCCCTGATAATCCCTCTTAATGGGTTAATCCAAATAAGACATGTGCATACCATTCCGGTATGAAGGGACACACAATCGATGAATGTCGCTCAATGAAAGATAAGATACCATCTCTAATTGATAATAAGGTCATTATAGAAAAGGAATCTACTCCCAATGTCCGCAACAATCTGCTCCCAGACCATAAGGGTGAAGGCATCAATATGATCGAGGTAGAGGAAGATTGGGACCCAGAGGGGTCGATTGGATTGATCATAGAAGGTAATGACCCAAAGAAGCCAGCAATTACTCTTAATACTATCATAGTCTAGATTCAGTCATCCGTAGATACTAAGGTAGTTGCGTCAGTACCTATTGAGTTTGAAACGACACCACCTGCGGACGCACCTGTGCCGTTCGAGGTTGAAGTTATGCCCCCTGCTAAGGCACCTGTTCCATTCGAAGTAAAGATAGCTGCACCAATCACAGTGGCGGTGTCAACAACGCCACCCTTCTATACTAATGATGTACCATGGGATTATGTAGCTGAGGCAAGAAGGAAAGTCAAGGTCAAGATCGAAGAAGCTACCGCTGCACAGGGAATGACAAGGACCAGCATGGTCTATACGCCTGAACACCTGGCAGAATCGAGCAAACATGCTTCCAACAAGCCACCCATCATTGAGACAGGCCCAGACGACCTTTGGAGGAAGGTGCAGGCCAAGAAATACTTGGTCATCGATCAATTGAACAAAACCCCAGCTCAGATATCCATTCTATCATTGTTGCAAAATTCAGAGACACACAGAAATGCTTTGATGAAAGTACTGAATGAAGCATACGTGCCAAACAACATCACCAGTGGGGAAATGACCAATATGGTAGGTCAAGTGCTGGAGAGTCATAAGATTACTTTTCATGAGGACGAGTTGTCGTCTGAAGGTCTAGGTCACAACATAGCCCTGCACATAACTGTGCAATGTGAGGACTACTTCATCACCAGGATTCTGATCGACGGAGGATCTAGTCTCAATATCTGTCCATTGACAACGCTCAAGAAATTGGGCAAAGGGCTGTACGAAATAAGAGAGGGGTCGATGAATGTAAAGCTTTCGACGGTTCGCAGAAGTCCACCATCAGCGAAATCAGCCTTTGTTTGCAAATAGGGTTGATTTTCAGGTGATAGACATATCGGCGTCCTATAAACTGCTACTAGGACGGACATGGATACATGTCGCTAGAGCCATGGCTTTGACGGTACATCAGGCAGTGAAATTTGAATGGAATCACCAAGAAGTAATCATCCATGGAGATGGAAGCAACCCTATTTATAGTCGCCAGACCATTCCGGTGATCGAAGGTAGAAGGAAGCTGTGTGGAGAAACCTACCACCACGTTGAACGGATCAACGCGATAGACAAAAATAAATGGTGGGATAGTAAGATAGCAAGCATGATGCACTGGAGAGTGCACGAGCCGGGTAAAGGGCTTGGCAAGAATCTTCAAGGGATCTCCAAGCCGATACAACTCAAACGCCATGGCACCACTTTCGGGATAGGATACAAATACACCTGGGAAGAGTTCAAGAAATGGTCGCCACCCTGGCGCGGTCCTTATTACCCATTGGAGCAGGCCGATGTTATATGGGGTTCAGAGGAAGAAGAAGCACTGGCAGCATTGAAGAATCTATTCTTGGAGGAGGATGAATGGACTGTTACGTCATTTTTTAGGAGGAAGGGGAGGAAGGCCCTTCCATCCAGGCCGTGAGCAGAGGAGCGTCTCTTAAGAACTAGACTATCAGAACAGCCAGCGCCCGACGAGTCCCAGGGTAGCAAGGCTGCGTTTATTTTTTCATTTGCTAAATGATTTCCTTTTCGCATTTCCGTTTCTGCAATAAGATCTTCAATGTTCTAAAAACGTTTATTCAATTATCAAAAGCACTTTTATGTTTTGAATCAATATTTATTATTATCATCTTCTCTCACTACTTTATCTAGACATCATTACTATTACTTCTCTTGATGAACCAATGACCGTGACATGCAACGAGGCAGCGCAACAAAAGGACACCGATTCAGAAGAAAATGATGATATACCTGTTGAAATTATCAAAGAAGTCAAAGATTTTGAGAACAGACCTAAATCCAACCTGGACGAGACTGAGGTTGTGAACCTGGGGGATTTAGATAATGTCAAGGAAACTCGTATCTGCATCCATTTGTCACCGTCAGAGAAGAGGGAATACACAGAATTCTTGAAAGAGTATGAGGACATATTTGCCTGGTCGTACGATGACATGACTGGTCTGAGTACATCCATTGTGGCTCACAAATTGCCAACCAATCCAATGTGCCCGTCGGTAAAGAAAAAGCTCAGAAAATTCAAGCCTGATATGAGTTTGAAAATCAATGAGGAAGTTACCAAGAAGATCAACGCCAAGGTTCTCAGGGTAGTTGAGTATCCAACATGGTTATCCAACATCGCGCCAATTCCTAAGAAGGATGGAAAGGTCAGGGTTTGTGTCGACTACCGGGATCTCAATCGAGCCAGTCTGAAGGATGATTTCCCATTACCAAACATACACATCCTGATTGACAATTGTGCCAAGCATGAACTTCAGTTGTTCATATATTGCTTCACCGGTTACCATCAGATTTGGATGGATGAGGAAGATGCTGAGACAATGGTTTTCATTACACCGTGGGGAGTTTACTGCTACAAGATGATGCCATTCGGCCTTAAGAATGTTGGGGCCACCTATATGAGAACTATGACCACTATCTTCCACGATATGATACATAAAGAGATCGAGGTATATATGCATGATGTCATTATCAAGTCCAAGATAGCTACCGACCACATAGCAGATCTGAGGAAGTTCTTCAATAGGTTGCGTAAATATAATCTAAAACTAAACCCCGCAAAGTGTGCATTTGGGGTTCCTGCTGGGAAATTGCTCGGGTTCATTGTCAGCCGTTGAGGGATAAAATTGGATCCGTCAAAGGTCAAAGCCATCCAAGAGTTACCACCGCCAAGGAACAAGAAAGATGTGATGAGTTTCCTAGGCCGCCTTAACTACATCAGTCGGTTCATAGCTCAATCCACAGTCATATGTGAACCAATCTTCAAGATGCTGAAGAAAGATGTTGCGACCAAATGGATCGAGGATTTTCAAAAGGCCTTCGACAGAATTAAGGAGTACTTGTCAACACCGCCAGTCTTGGTACCACCTGAGCCAGGTAGACCTTTGCTACTCTACCTCGCAGTATTAGATAGATCTTTCGGCTGCGTTCTGGGGCATCACGACGAAACGGGAAGAAAAGAGCAGGCCCTTTACTATCTGAGCAAGAAGTTCACTCCGTACGAGGCACGGTACTCTCTATTGGAACTTACCTACTGTGCTTTAACTTGGGTAGCCCAGAAGCTGAGGCATTACTTTTGTGCCTACACAACATATCTCATATCAAGGATGGATCCTTTGAAGTATATCTTTCAGAAGCACATGCCCACTATCAAGCTGGCTAAGTGGCAAATCTTGCTGAGTGAATTCGACATTGTCTATATGACTTAGAAAACGGTCAAGGGACAAGCATTGGCAGAACATCTCCCTGAGAATCCCGTGGACGGAGAATACGAACCTCTGAAAACGTATTTTCCTGATGAAGAGGTATCATTCATAGGATAAGACATTGCATAATCTTATGACGGTTGGAGAATGTTCTTTAATGGAGCGGCGAATTTCAAAGGAGTCAGCATTGGAGCTGTCCTGATATCGGAAACTGGTCAACATTATCCGGTATCTGCTAAGCTCAAATTCCCCTGCACCAACAATATGTCGGAATATGAAGCATGCATCTTAGGGCTCAACATGGCCATTGATATGAATGTTTAGAAACTGTTAGTGATTGGTGACTCGGATTTGCTAATACACCAAGTACAAGGAGAATGGGCTACTAAAAATTCCAAAATACTGATGTATCTGCACCACGTGCAGGAACTGAGAAGGAGGTTCACGAAATAGAATTTTGGCTCATCCCTAAAATTCAGAACGAGTTCGCCGATGCATTGGCCACTCTATCATCCATGATACAACATCCAGATAAAAACTTCATTGACCCTATTCCGGTGAAAATCCATAGCCAGTTGGCATACTGTGCCCATGTTGAAGAGGAGGTAGACGGAAAACCATGGTTCCACGATATCAGGGAGTATTTGGAAAAGGGAGAATACCCAGAGCTTGCAAATCACACTCAGAAACTCACGTTTTAGAGATTGTCCAACATTTTCTTTCACTGTGGAGGAATCCTGTATAGGAAGACTTCCGATTTGGGATTATTGAGATGTGTTGATGCAAAGAAAGCCTCCAAATTACTTGAAGAGATACATGCTGGGACCTGTGGTCGACACATGAACGGTTTTGTCTTGGCTAAGAAGATACCCAGGGCCGGTTATTTTTGGATGACTATGGAAATGAACTGCATCCAGTATGTCCGGAAATGCCACCGATGTCAAATACATACAGATATGATAAAGGTACCTCCAAACGAGCTCAATGCAACAAGCTCACCTTGGCCTTTCGCCGCCTGGGGCATGGACGTCATTGGATCGGTCGAGCCTACCGCCTCAAACGGACACAGGTTCATCTTGGAGGCAATTGATTATTTCACTAAATGGGTCGAAGCAGCATCCTACAAAGAAGTGACCAAGAAAGTCATGGCAGACTTTGTTCGCGGCCGTATTGTCTGTCAGTTCGGAGTTCCAGAATCAATCATCACCGACAATGACTCCAATCTCAACAGTGACCTGATGAAAGCTATGTGCGGGACTTTCAAGATCAAACACAAGAATTCCACAGCCTACAACCCTCATATGAATAGAGCTGTAGAAGCCTTCAAAAAGAACATCAAGAAGATACCGAGGAAGATGATAGAAAAGCACAAGCAGTGGCATGAGAAGCTATCATTTGCCTTACTAGGATACCGCACCACGGTCCGCACGTCAACCAGGAAAACCCCTTACATGCTGGTTTAGGATACAGAAGCCGGCATTCCAGCTAAAGTAGAAATTCCTTCCCTAAGAATCATACAAGAAGCTGAGCTCGGCGATGCGGAGTGGGTAAAGAGTCGTTATTAGAAATTAGCCCTCATAGACGGAAAAAGGATGAACGTAGTATGTCATGGACAGCTTTATCAGAATAGAATGTCTAGAGCTTTCAACAAAAGAGTCAAACCAAGACAGCTCGCACCAGAGCAGCTGGTGTTGAAGAAGATCTTTCCACATCAAGATGAAGCCAAAGGGACATTCTCTCCCAACTGGCAAGGTCCGTCTATGGTTAACCGAGTATTGACAGGAGGAGCACTCATACTTTTAGAAATGGACGGGGAAGTCTGGCCGGAACCAATCAATTCAGATGCTGTCAGGCGCTATTATGTGTAATACATTATGCTTCCATCAATGATGTAAACTGAACTACGTCTGACCTGATTCCCGTTTAAGAGGGGATACGTAGGCAGCCCTATGGGTTCGGTCACAATTCAATAAAAGTTTATTTTTTTCCCCCGCAATTGGAAACTGGGGCAGAAGTTTGAGGAGGACCCTCAAAATTCTGAAGTAAGTTCAGCCGATCATCGCATGCACAACAGTCAGAAGTGTCAACCCATCAAACTGGGGTAGAATTTTTAGGAGGACCCTCAAAATTCCGTAGCATGAGAGGTTGCAATATCTTGAACCGTGTCACAGTCGTCGGTTCATCTAAATTATTTTAAAATATATATTTATACTATACCTTTACAAAATCATGCATACTTACTCTTGAAAACAACTTTGTTTAGCAAATGCTACCCCGATGATATGAACATGATCATCAGATCAGGCATACGAGCCAGCAAAGCCAGGGAGGATACGAACCAACCTTCCCCATTTACAGAACTCACGATTTTTCTTTGGATGCAGGAATAAAGAATAAAACACGCAAAGGAGTCACAAATCGCAACACAGTTGCAGATGCTAAAGTTCATTGTCCACACAAAGAACGAACTTGTTCAGAGTCACGAAAACCATCACACTTGCCGACATTTGCTATCATCACAAACAGACAATGCCCCGCATTCAAAATGCTCACGATACCCCAACCTAATACCAGCTAAGAAATCCTACTATCATTTATTATTTAATCTCTACATAAGGCTAATTTTCTGCCTTCCACTTGCATAAGGCTAATTTTCTGCCTTCCTCTGCATAAGGCTAAGCTCTGCTTTCTTCTTGCACGAGACTAAGCTCTGTCTCCATCTGCATAAGGCTAACTTCTGCCTTCCTCTGCATAAGGCTAACTTTTTGCCTTCCTCTGCATAAGGCTAACTTTTTTCCTTCCTCTACATAAGGCTAATTTTCTGCCTTCCTCTGCATAAGGCTAACTTTCTGCCTTCCCTTTGCATAAGGCTAAGCTCTTCCTTCACTTGCATGAGGTTAAGCTACTACCTCCATCTGCATAAGGCTACCTTTCTTCCTTCCTCTGCATAAGGCTACCTTTCTTCCTTCCCTTTACATAAGGCTAATCTCTGCCTTCATCCTGCATGAGGCTAAGCTCGGCCTCCAATTTACTTTTTCATCGAGACTAAGCGTTGTCTCTCAAGCACTATTTACTTCACCTCTCTCTCGGGCTAAGCCCTGCCCTTCAACTCACAAGACTAAGCTATGTCTTGTCAGCATCATATTACTGCATTTCATGGGCTGAAATATCGCCAACCTGTTCGAAGACGTCATCGTTCGGAGGCACCATTTTCATGGCCCGAGAACATCATGTCATGGCCTGAGGATTTCAAAGGCGTCATCGTTCGTAGGCACCATCTTCATGGCCCAAGAACATTATTTCATGGCCTGTGAGTCCTTCATCAAACAATTCATGGCCCAGGACGTCATGGTATGAGGACGTCATCCTTAACCGTCCGAAAACAACATTCATAGTCCGACGGGAACTTGCATCATGTCTAAATTTATGCACAGTATACGCTTGTATTGCTTTTATTTGCAGGTAACCCAGCAAGAGACAGCTATCCTAGGAAGAGCGGTCTCGCTCCAGTTCTCCTAACCATTCCTGTAAATCATTCATTCATCCAGCCCTATATGTTGCGTCCGTTCTTGTGATAGCTACATCGGTATACTTCGTCGATGGGTCCGGAACTACATACGACCTGATTCCTGTAAAACCAGGGATATGTAGGCAACTCAGAAGCCAGGGTGCAGCCTAAATCTCTCCAAATCGTTTCACTCGGTCAAAATTGGTCATCATATCTTTACCCGAAAACTCTTCCATCCTTCTCGGGTAAAGAAGGGCAGCTGTTTATACCCAATTTTTCCTACAATATTTTAAAAATTGCATATATACCTTCAAAATCGTGATTTCATAGCAATTGGTATTTTCTATAATTTTTCCATATTTTTATTAACTTATTTTTAATTTATCCAGTATTTTATTTCTAAAAATTAAATACAAATTGCATTACGAACAATTGCAAAAGCATTTCTCGGTTTAATTTATTATTTAGGGTCCTACTAAGACCAAATTATTTCACAATTAGCCAAATTGACACTCTTTGGCTATGATTGCAATAACTTTACAATTATGGCCCAATCATATGTTTTATACTATTTTTATCCAGTAATTAGTCATTTTATATTTTTAAATACTAAATACTCACTTTAATTTATTTTCTAAGCATCAATTTCATTTTATATAATTATTAGCTATTTTTATAAATTATTTTATCTAATTTAATTAGGTATTTAACAGCTAGCCCCTTTTTCTTTTAATTATAGCCTAAATTGGCCTGATCCTAACCCAATTAAACTAACCCAATAGACCCCAAGCCCAACTCCTAAACTACCCGGCCCAATCCGGATTTAATCTCGATCATTGATCAAAATTGATCAACGGTCTAGATTCCCCCTTCCTAAAATAAACCCTATGACTACCCTTCCCCCTTCTCATTTCCCCCTCACCTTCTGCCGTCTCATCTCTCTCAACTCTCTCATCTCCTCGACTCCCTCTGCTAAACCTAGCCCCCTTCTCCGACCGTCGCCTTGCCGGAAACCATGGTGGTTTCACCACCCCCGCCTCATGGCTCCCTCCTTAAACGTGTGTCACTGCTCTTGAAGCCCTCAAGTGAACCAGAAGCGGCTCACTCACCTCCTATGATCTCATGCCTTTTTCCGGCATCCATGACCGTCCGACTAAGATCTTACCACTTTCCGGTTAACACCGGTGATTTTGAGTTACTTCTCCTTTTCTCTGGGTTTTCTCTTCGAAACCCTAACTTTTAAACCCTCGTTTCTTTCTAGATTTGTAACAGATATGCACCTGCTATGAGTTATTTTAATATTTTCTTCAAAGATTTTTCATTTTTCCTAAAACGATTCTTCATCTACCAAACTAGGGTTCCTGAAACCCCTTTTAAAATAGCTTTCCTTTCTTATTTCTAGCATTATCATATGATATTCATCATGTTTACTGTTATTTAAATCTTTTCCCTTTTGGTCTGATTTATTTTGCTAAAAATCCTAGGTTTTCGGTTTCAATCCTATATTCTAATGTGTGATACGTTTGATTAATCTTTGCATGCCTTTGATTCTCATGAGCTTCTCAAGTCTCTATGATTTTACCCAATTGTTTTGCTTATTAGACCTGCTGTTTTTTGTGTTTTTCCGCTCATATTGTGCTTGTTTTGTTATCCCCTCTAATTGCTACTATATTTTTTTCTTCTACGAGATTCTTGCTACTATGATCGTTAGCATTCCTGATCCTTGTCTGTCGATTATACCATGGGTATTCTGTTAAGTCCTTTAATTATTTGCTATGTCCTATATGATTAGGGTTTCTGATTTTGCCTAATAACTGTTCATCCCGCCTAAGTTTGTGTTAATTTCTCCCAAATAAATTCTATTTGCCACTTTGAATCTTTGATTAATTGTGATTAGTACTGTTCTTTACTGATTCTGGGTATTTCATTAAATATGTGATGTTTTCCCTAATTGATGTTGATTTCCAGTGATTTGAATCTCACTTGAGGTTTTTCTTACTGATTTCCGGAATTAAATTATTCCCTGCCTTATTTCTATGAATATTGCTGTTGTCAAATTGATTCACATATACTTTCCTTAATTAGAACATTCTGAATTTGGCCTTGCTTACATGCTCTATGCCTATGTTATCTCTTATACGTTAAAAATCAGCCCTTACATGATTTATTTCCTTGTTTGCCACTGCTTATTACCGCTTGTACATGACTCTTTATTTAAGGGGAGTCTTAACATTAATTTGACTCTAATTGATGTTTACTTCTATAATTGTGCTAAACTATTATTTGTTACTTTATTTTCTGCCTATTTTCAAAACTATATATACTCTACTCTCTCATTAGCACAACAGACGAACACACAGTGTTCAAACTCTTTCTCTTACACACACATATACTATCTTCTGCTCCTCTTCTGATTACTTGCTATTATCAGTCGGTTGCAAGCCAAGAATGATTACTCTAATCTCTTATTCTTCATTCTGTGTTTTTCATCTCCTATCTAGTATGTCCTAATTACAATTTGAGTTTCAAAACAATATGTTTCTCTTAGTGTTTCAATTCACCCTATTTCTTATATGTTTCTACGTATGGTTTTGTTGTGATATTTGCACTTAAATTGATTGCGCTGATTCCATCTTAAATGTTATGTATCCCCTCAGCATGTTTACCCCCTTTTGGCATATTTCAATATGATTCTGCTTCATTTATGCTTTCTTTAGATCTGGCATACAACAGTTTGTGCTATATGATGCTTAGTTTTCATGTAGTCCTGAAAGGCATGTTGTGCCCTTACCCCCTAAAGGTTCTTTTGATCCTGAACTTATGTGTCATTCTGCTTACTGCGTACCTGCCTCTATATGCTTCATACATATCCCCAACCCATCATTCCCCTGCTTGTGATTGTTAAACTTGTTCTGGTTCTTGTTTCTTGTTCTATGTTTACTGTTTTGATTCTGAGACTCTGATTGACTCACCCCTTTTACTTTCAAACTGTTTTCACTAAAGTAAAACTCTTCTATTGTTCTTCAAAGCTTATTTCAAACCAGTCTGTTTTCAAAAGTTGTTTTCCTACTTAATCATTTCAAAACTATGTCAAGCACTCTCACTTTACTCTTAGAAACCTAGGTTCTGCCCCTCTAATGTGTGACTGCTTTGGGATCCCTATGAGATCCCTCTAAACTCTGATACATTAGATATGGCTCTTCCACACTGCACTTACTCCACTATGATTATGAAATATGGGCGTGACCACTGCCCGGGATCCCTTGAGGTCTTTAGGGAACTCTGACACACATGGATTATGTAAAAGGTTGTGAACACTGTTGGCATTGAGAAATTCTGGAGATCTGGGCCTATTGGTAGGCTCCCTATAGTACAACTTCTTTTTTCTTATTTCGTTTATGTAATTCAATGCAATGGTCTGTAATAATTATTTGTAAACAACTATTGGGGATGGATAGTGAAAAAGGAAGGGTAACTATGCATGCCAAAGGGTAGAAATCATGTTCTTAGGTTTACATTTCCTATTTTGCGTAATAAAACTCATGTTTAGGACCAATGTGTGCAAATCATGCATTAGATATCATGTTTCCTAGGACTACTGTTTGAGCATATCATTTTACTGTTATATCACTTTGAAATCTCGTGTTAGGATACATGTATTAATATTCATGCAATCATGTCTCATCATGCTATAACCTTGTTATGCACTTAGAAATCATGTTCTAGGATAAACAACACTGAAACAAACTGCCACCTTCGCATATTCTAAAATCATGCCTAATGATGTGACTGTTTTGCATTTAGACAACCTGCTTTTAGGAATTCTGCATACAAATCATCCTGCCCTGTACATGCATTAGATATCATGTTATAGGATCTCACTCGCTCAATTACACCTAGTTTAACTACTGATGCATGAAAAAGCATAAAACAACTTTATTCAGTTTTTCTAAACAACTGGCAATAATTCTGTGTTATGCAACACCTAGAACAACATGATTAGGTAAAAAATAATTTCCAACAATTTTCCTTGGTAATTCTGGTAATCAGTATAAACTGTCCCACGCCTAGGCAAGCCTTAAGTGATTAACTTGTTAAAACTGGAAATCTGCCTCTTTTGTGTATGTTGCCTAATGCTTAACAGGTTTGAAAATCAGTAGGCAAACTGATTAGGGCCCGTCTCTGAGTTATAAAACAAGTCTGCATATCTGTTGTATTCTAAACTCACCTAGACACCATGTCTTAGGGTTATATTTAACAGTACCACCCTTATTTGTGTTTGAGTCGTGCAGTTTATGTGCATTATTTGTGGAGGTAAATCTGAGCCTCTTATCTGCTTTTCTTTGTTCCTATTTACTGAAGTCCTATGTGTTTTTGCTTCTCGCCTTAGTATTTTTCCTTTAAACCTGAGGGTCTGCCTAGAACTGCCCCTATAGGTAGAGGTCCTAAACTCCTCCGGGGCCATTAAGAAGGGACGGGTAACAGCACGCAATAGAGGTCGCTGAATAACACTCGCTTAATAACCGCTAAGGGGTGGGAAGGGTAGATATGGATATGATGACCGGTGCGCTAATACCACGTGTAGCTCCTCTTTGAGGAGTGATTATCGGGTATTGTACTGATGTGATCCTATAGGATAAATAACCTAGAACCTCCTCTATCCTTTATATGCATGTCTAGATTACAACTCTTTCAAAACCTCACTTAGACATCAAATCTTTTCAAAACTTTTGTAACACATGTGTGCTTAGACTGTAAATCTTTCAAAACTCTTTACTTGTTTAAACTTTAATTGCCTATCCGCTACTTGCTTAAAATTCACAAAGTTGTTTGGCCGGGAACCACATTTTTGGACTCTAAGGGGTGCCTAACACCTTCCCCTTGGGGTAATTTCAAGCCCTTACCCTGTCTCTGGTTATCCAAATCAATGTCTGTAAATGACCCTTAGTAGGTGCCCTAACGCACCTTAATTCGTTAGGTGGCGACTCTTCGAATCCTTGCATACCCCTTTCCCAAAAGGAAACGAGTTGTCCCAATAATGTCAAGACCCCAAATAATCCGAAAGGAGGAGTTGAAAAAGGGTGTGCGACAGGTACAACGCCCTACTTGGAAGGCCGTGGATACATAGCATGAGGGCGGTACCATCAACTCTTCATCAAATGATGAAGTTGCCAACAAAGGATGGTGTAAAAACAATGTACGAAGAGCAGCATGCAGCAAAGGAGATGTTCCTGGTGCACGACATGGCACCAGCATCGACACCTTCCACCTCGAAGGAGTCAAAAGACAAGCATATAGCCAAATAGCAACCACAGTCTATACCCTCGGTTGAACCCGAGGGACAGGTGATCGTTGAGCTAGTGGTGGAGGACGACGAAGAAGACTTCCTCACTCTTCGAGCCTTCGTCTCCCCCGAAGAGTCAGATGCAACAAAGTCAATAATCGAAGAACTCGAACAGGTTGTATTGATCGAATATCTTACAAATCGAAAGGTATACCTGGGAACGGGATTAACCCCCAAACTCAGGAAAAAACTCATTCAATTTCTTATTTATAACATTGATTGGTTTGCTTGGTCCCATTTAGACATAACAGGGATCCCGCCGGAAATAACCACCCATCGACTAAGCGTCGACCCTAGGTTTAAATCGGTGAAGCAAAAAAGGAGGCCGCAGTCCGAGGTAAAGCATGAATTCATCAAGGACGAGGTAACAAAACTTCTCAAAATAGGGTCCATTAGGGAGGTGAAATACCCCGAGTAGCTAGCTAATGTAGTAGTAGTCCCCAAAAAGGAAAATAAATTGAGAATGTATGTAGATTATAATGATTTAAATAAAGTCTTCCCTAAAGATTCATTCCTATTGCCAAACATCGATCGTTTGATCGATGCACGAGATCCTTAATTTTCTCAACGCCTACTCCGAGTACAATGAAATTCAAATGAACCCGGAGGACCAAGAAAAGACTTCGTTCATCACGAAATATGGCACATATTGTTATAATGTAATGCCCTCCGGGCTAAAAAAAGCGGGAGCCACATATCAACGTCTAGTTAATAAGATGTTCGAACATCAAATAGGCAAATCTATGGAAGTTTACATTGATGACATGCTAGTTAAGTCCCTACGCGCCGAGGACCATTTGACTCATTTGCAGGAAACATTCGATACCCTAAGAAGGTACAACATGAAGCTCAACCCCGAGAAATGCGCCTTCGGAGTCGGATAGGGCAAATTAATGGGCTTCATGGTATCAAGCAGGGGATAGAGATCAACCCCGACAAAATCAAGGCTATCGAGGAGATCACCGTGGGATACAGTGTGAAAGTCGTATAGAGGCTGACCGGGCAAATAGCAACCTTAAGTCGATTCATCTCGAGGTCATCTGATCGGAGTCATCACTTCTTCTCCTTACTCAAGAAGAAAAATAACTTCGAGTGGACCTCGAAATGCCAACATGCTTTGGAAGAATTAAAGAGGTATCTCTCGAGCCCACCTTTGCTTCACACCCTAAAGGAGGACGAAACACTATACTTATATTTGGTTGTGTCCGAGGTAGCAGTAAGTGGTGTGTTGGTTCGAGAAAAACAAGGTACGCAATTCCCTGTCTATTACGTAAGTCGGACCCTAGGAGATGCTTAAACTAGGTATCCGCACTTAGAAAAACTAGCTCTTGCTTTAGTAAGTGCATCGAGGAAATTGAAACCTTACTTTCAATGCCACCCTATATGTGTTTTAACTACATATCCTCTTCGAAACATCTTGTATAAGCCCGAATTATCAGGCCGATTGGCCAAATGGTCCATCGAACTCGGAGGGTATGATATCGAGTATCAAACCCGAACGACTATAAAGTCTCAAATTTTGGTGGTCTTTGTGGCCGATTTTATGCCTGCCCTCGTGCTCGAGGTGGAGAAAGAACTCTTGTTAAAAACGGGCACATCATCGGGGGTATGGATTCTTTTCACTGACGGAGCCTCAAAACGTGAAACGGTCCCGACTCGGCATAGTTCTAAAACCACCTACGGGCGGTATAATTAGACAATATATAAAAACTTCGAAGTTGACTAACATGAGGCCGAGTATGAGGCCATGGTTGCAGGACTCGAACTGGCCAAAGGCCTAGGAGCAAAGGTCGTCGAAGCAAAATGTGATTCCCTTCTGGTAGTGAACCAAGTAAATGGGAGCTTCGAGATTCGAGAAGACGGGATGCAAAGATACTTAGACAAGCTTCAAGTGACATTGCATCGCTTCAAAGAGTGGACCCTGGTCCACATACCTCGAGAACAAAACAGCGAGGCTGATTCCCTCGCAAATCTGGGTTCGTCTGTCGAAGAAGATGACATACTCCCGGGGACTGTTGTACAACTATCCAAATTAGTGATCGAAGAACGCCATGCCGAAATCAACTCCACAAGTCTAACATGGGATTGGAGGAACAAGTACATTGACTACCTGAAACATGGGAAACTCCCCACAAACCTAAAAGAATCGAGGGCCCTTCGAGCCAAAGCAGCCCAATTTTCACTCGACGAGAATGGAACACTATACAGAAGGACATTCGACGGACCACTAGTAGTGTGCTTGGAACAGGGTAAAAAGACACTGACTATGTGCTTTGAGAAATCCACAAAGGCACTTGTGGAAACCACTCTGGTGCCGATTCTTTAGTTCGAAAGGTGATCAGAGGAGGTTCCTATTGGGATAACATGGAAAAGGACACCAAGGAATTTGTTCAAAGATGTGACAAATGCCAAAGATTTGCACCAATGATTCACCAACTCGGTGAACAACTACACTCAGTCCTATCCCCGTGGCCATTCATAAAATAGGGGATGGACATCATCAGCCACCTACCAACGGCACCGGGTAAAGCTAGATTTATGTTATTTATGACTGACTACTTCTCGAAATGGGTAGAAGCACATGCCTTCGAGAAGATAAGAGAAAAAGAAGTCATCAACTTCATATGGGACCATATGCCAATTCGGGATCCCCTCCGAAATTACAAGTGATAATGGGAAGCAGTTCATCGGCAGCAAGGTGACGAAATTCCTTGAGGATCATAAAATCAAAAGGATCCTATCGACGTCTTACTACCCAAGTGAAAATGGTCATGCCGAGTCCACAAACAAAACTATCATTCAAAACTTAAAGAAGAGGTTAAAGTATGCAAAGGGGCAGTGGAGAGAAGTGCTTCCCGAAGTACTATGGGCATATCGAACAACTTCAAAGTCAAGCACATGGGAGACCCCGTTCTCCTTGGTATATGGGTATGAGGCATTGATACCAGTCGAGGTCGGGGAACCGAGCGCCAGATTTCAACATGCCACCGAGGAATCAAACAACGAGGCCATGAACACCGCCCTCGAACTACTAGATGAAAAGAGCGAGGCCGCACTGGTCCGAATGGCCGCTCAAAAACAAAGGATCGAAAGATACTATAATAGAAGAACAAACCTTCGATACTTCAGAGTCGGGGAATTAGTACTAAGGAAAGTCACCCTCAACACTCAAAACCCAAATGAAGGGAAGCTAGGCCCTAGCCGGGAAGGATCTTACCGCATCCTCGGAGCAGTAGGAAAAGGGTCCTACAAACTTGGCACCATGGAAGGCGAGCAACTACCAAGCAATTGGAACATATCGATGCTCAAACGCTATTATTGCTAAGGTATAACCTTCTCTCTTTTCATTTATATTTCGCACTAACTTGTTGCAGGTGTTCGATTGGTAGGAATCGAAGCACCCTTTAGCTCGAAGACCTTGGGTTTTAAAGCATGCATTGCACTCTTTTTCCCTTAGATCGGGTTTTATCCCAAATGGGTTTTACCGGCAAGGTTTTTAACGAGGAAACATCTATATGCTACCTAAGGAAAACTAAACAAGTATTCAAGGCTTCTTTTCAATCAACCTCGAATACTGGGGGCATCACCCATGGAGTTTATTTTTTCAAAGAAATCAAGTTATGCCAAACAGGGCCTCTAAAGGAGAATGTTGTATCGGGCCACACAGTCAAATGAACCATGTCCGTGTAAGAATAGTCGAGCCCCCGATGGCAAAAACATGTACGCAAGTATCAAGTAATAGAAGAAGCATCTTTACTTATCAAAACACTTTGTGCCTCAAAGAAGTTTACTATTTTCACATGAAACGGCTCAAGGGCCAAATACTCTCGAACACTCGGGGACTATCATCGACAGTCAAGTTATCGAGTCATCAAGGACTTGAACTCAAAAGAACTCAATGAGGCAACATCGAATCTATAAGACCTCAATGAGGCAATATCAAGTCTATAAGACCTCGATGAGGCAAAATCAAACTTATAAGACCTCAACGAGGCATACTCAAACTTATAAGACCTTAAAAAGGCATAACCCCGATATTAAGGCCAAGGTTATACATTCGAACTTCTAAGACCCCTAAAAAAGCATACCCTCGATATAGAGGCCGAGGTTATCACACCCGGGGACTAAAGGCTACGGCCTAATATAAAGACTACGGTCATACGAAAATGCTACGACCGAAATAATACAGCTCGGAGACGTCCGACGTCCGCCATAAAACTTAAGGCCTTCAAATATTTCGAAAAAATCAGTTAATTAGGCTACCCTCATCATAAGCTAAGGAGCTTCGATAGTATCAGCTCCGAACAATGAAAAGGCTTCGAAAAAATCAGCCTTATGTAAAGGCTTCGAAAAATCAGCCTTCGAGAGAACCTCACGAGGTACTCAATTATCGTCACATATCGACTTATAATCGAGGTTCCTATTTGAGCCGTCGAAGAGTCGGACGAACTCAAACATGCCATGGTATAACAAAATTTTAAAAGTCTTTAGCTAGAATGGGGGAAAATTATAGCCATATTAGAGGTCGAATCGACCCAATCTAAAAAGAGCCTAAGGGCCAAATTGAAAATAGCCTAAGGGCCAATGTTCTAAAACCTAAGGGTCGACACCCAAAGAACTTAAAGGTCAAAGATCACTGTGCTCGAGACCTCATCTAAGTTCGGACTCAAAAATCCCGAGCTAAAGCTTAGCTCGAAGATCAAACCCTAAGTGGTCGCCTATTATTGATCATCTATCGAGCACAAAAACCTAAGGGTTTTATATTCTAAGTCCAACACATCGGACTGGTCATCGACAAGCATCAAAAATCAAACCACAAAAGCAAAAACAAAGGCAAGATGGAAATTTATGCAAAAATAAAACGAAAGGTTTCTTTACATAAACGGTGGTACAAAGGTACATTTACAACACTCCCACGGGGAGCCCTTTACAAAAATCAAAAGAAGACCTAGTCTATTGTCGTGGACTTTGTCTTTTCCCCCTCGGGGACTTTGTCTTCCTCAACCCCCTCAGGACTAGCTTCCTCATCGGCCTTCTCCTCATCATCGACTTCATCAGAAGAAGAAACGAGGAACTTGGTGTCAATCTCGTCCGCCTCGGCCTGCTCAATCTCCTCCGAGAGATCGAAAACCTTAGCATGAATCTCCTCGAGGTTTCCTCCGGGACCTGCATCAGACATATTCATTGCTTATCCTCTCTTGATCGGAGGCCCCCCTCAAATCCATTTGAGCATCAGTAGCATCTTTCAAAAATATATCTACCTTCTTATCGGCCTTCACTTGTATCTCTTTGGCTTCAGCTCGGACTTTCTCGATCTCGGCCTTCGCCTTCGAGAGAACGACCTCGAGCTCAGTTATCCAGCCCGCCTGAACCAAATTGCTCTCTTGAGCGTTTCGAAGCTGAATATCGAGGGTGGACACTTTTGCCAATGCTTCTTTCTTGGCCGCAGCAAGGACATCCATTTGTGCCTTCCCTCATTGCATTCAGAGATAACTTGGGCAACCTCGCCCCGAAGACGCTCCAGCATTTCTACCTTCTGTTGCAACTGAGTCATTGAAGTGTTAGCCTCCGAAGATGGGAGAGGAATCCCATACTTTTTCAAAACTAAGGTTACCCGCTTCTCGAGCTCGTCTTCATAGTCACGAGCTCGGGTCAACTCTGATCGAAGTTGTGCCAGCTCTTTGTCCTTCTTGGTACAAAGAATTCTGAGGGTCTTCTCCTCACTAAAAGATCTACGCAACTCGGCCTCGCAACGACATAGTTCCGCCTTAAATTTGTCGAAGGCCTACAAAAAGATAAGTTTGTTTAAACAAAGGAAAAGAGTATGAAGTCAGAAAGGTTATAGTACTATCGAAAACTCACCATTGAACAAAGTCGTTGAGCTTCCTCGAAGGTTGACTTTGCATTAGCCGGTTCGGCCTCGTCGACCCTAGTGAAGCAACCCTGGAAGGGGTCGTTCTCACTTGGGACTCCTCCTAACTCGGGTGTATTCAAGTCCCGAGCATCCTTAATGGTATCTTGAAAGAAGGTTGGAACTGATGGTGAGTGACCCACTATAACAACCTCGGTGAAATATCCTGAGGCGCTCAGATCGGGCAGAGATACTTCGACGCCTTTTCCTTTCGTAGTATTTCCCGAGGTCTGGGAAGCATCTGGCAATAGAGGAGATGAAGGGCCTTATTCCTTTTTCTTCTTTTGGTATCCTCTTTCGAGGCTAAGGGCTTCGGTTGCTGTGGGCTTAACTGCCTCGGAAAGCTTTCGGGTTCGAGTCACCAATGTCGAACCCTCCACTTCGTCGTCATCATCGCCCGTGGATCGACGAATGAAGTCGAAGTCCTCGTTGATGACTACATTCTTCCTATGTCCCCAAGATGGTTTGGCTTTGCTTTGGGATTCCTCGTCCTTCGAGGACTTTTTTTTCTTATTATCTTTCTTCGGCTTCGAAGCCGAAGGTTCCTCTTCCTCACCAAGAGGGGGGCGGCCTCATCTCGAAGAACTCACCAATACCCCCAACAGGGAAGTTAGGTCATGTGAAGAAAGGCATCTCTTAAAAAGGAAGAAGTATTATTATAACATATACCATGGTGCTTCGCCTCCCATTTTCCCCTCGACAAGTCTATCCACTTGCGTTTATCATATGTCGAGGTAGCTGCAAGTTTGCGAGCCCAGTTCGGGAGGTCGAGGATCACATCAGGCATCCATGGGACCGCTGAAAGAAGAGAAAGGGAAACAGTCACCCGACGTGTAACAAATTAATGAAAGGAAGATGAAGCATCATATTTTACTCACGTGTGAAGTTCCATTTCTTGGGGAACGGCAGGAACTCCGAAGGAATGACGTCGATGGTCCTTACTCTGATGAACCGGCTCATCCAACCCCGATCCCTGCTCTCGTCGCTGCTGGCAAAGAAAGATTTGGTGGCCCGGCGTTGGAGCTTGATTAGACCTCGAAAATGCGGAGGTCGATACAATCGAATAAGGTAGCTGAGAGTGAATTTGATACCGACCTTGTCAACAAAAAACCTCATCATCAACACAATCCGCTAGAAGGACGGATGGATCTAGGCTAGGGTAACTTGATACCTTTGGCAGAACTCGAGCACGAGTGGGTCGAGGGGACCTAATGTCAAAAGGTATGTATACACTGTCAAGAACCCCTCTACGTAGGTCGTAATATCCTCTTCACGAGAGGGCATTTGCATAACGACCTCCTCTCCCCATCCGCACTATCTCCTTACAACATCGAGGTGTCTTTCCTCGATTGATTGTATATACCTCATGGCGTTTTCTCGACGACCAGAGACATCGGGAGGTTTCTCTACTATAAAGTCCTTCTGCAAGGTAAATTTGCTCGGAATAATCTCATTAAGCGTCGGCGGCTTGCCACCAGCCGGGCGGGAAGAAGAAGTAGAGGTTCCTTCTTTCTAAGGAATGGATTTGGAGCTTTCTTCTTTCTGAGTAACCAATTTGGATGTTTTAGCCATGGGTTCTTTAGGGTAAGAAGGAGGAAAAGAGAACACTGACACAATCTTAAGCTAACACGACGAGAGAAGCGGTTGAGAAAGGTGAGTTTGTAGAGGAAGATAGTTGTTGCAGAATGATAAAGTTCTTAATGAAGGGAAGAAAGCAAATATATATATAAGAGAAAACGGCGATTGTTCATTAACGTTAATAGCCAACCGGCTCTGACGAGCAATTATGACTTTTTGGGGAAGAGAACTGACGGGTCACTTCGATCGCTTCAATGCCTGCGTCATAGGGATGACATCATCACACACGATTTTGAACGGTCGAGAATTCAAATCATTTCTTATCATTTCATTCTAAGAAACGCGGGGACTATCAGTATACGGTCGATATCGGGGACCCCGATATCGAGACCTCTATGGCATTCCAAGCCCGATCTCTAGAGACTCCAAGTAGGGTCTGAAGTTCGATCTCGAAGTGCATACCTAGAGAAAGCATATCGAAGGCCCATCACAGACTTTCCTCGAAGCTAAGCAAAATCGATGACCGTCATGGAAAGACGGGAATTTCCCAAGAACACGTGGTTAGAGCTGATAAGGTCTGCAGAAGATAGTGCAAACTTGTACAAGGCCGTTATACAGTTGTATCAGTAGTATTTTTCCGTCGTAATTAAACATATATTATGTTAGAATTCACCCCTCCTATATAAAGAGAACCCCAATCATTCTTGTAACATACAACATTTACTGCAATAGAACATTCTTTACTTTTTTATGCTCAACACTGTCTCTCGGCTTTATTACTCCTCATTGAGTGTTCTTCATTTATTGCTATAGTCTGACCTCGAGGTCCCCAGTTCCAGTGAGCTCAAGGCCCCAATCTTGTGACAACTTTGATTTGCTTGTCTCATTTTCCTTGCTTAACACTTATTGCTTTTTGATTATTAACTTTATTAAAATAAATCAAATATTTTTAAATCACAAATCAAATATAATTGTTAATACTATTTTCAAGGTAAAAAAATATACATGAACTATCAAAAAGCTTCACACCCACATGTTTCATCAACAATTAAAAAGATTGAAAAAAAGTACCCCCGATGCCCTAAGCTCTGCTATACGCGAATCCGAAAAAGAACCGAGCCATAAGGTTATATAGACCTTAAAAACATGAAAGAGAAATCCATAAATTATTTATCTCTTTTCCTATTTTATTTTTTTGTTGTTTTGGGGATGGGGTTGTGTGGTTGGGTGGGGGTAGCGGTTGAGTTAGAATGAATGCTTAAACAATCATTCAATCATTTGAGCAATTGGAAGCAAATTATATTAAATAAATAAATAGCAAATATATTTTACATTAATATATTCCAAAGCGAACCTAACCACCCATCCAGCCTGTTCTGCCCAACACCAAATCACCGCCACAAATTTTAAAAACCAAAAAAGAAAATTCCTACCCCGAGCTGAATTTTGGTTCGGCTGCTTAGAACCTATCAATTTTATCAGCTTTAACTACAGGATTAGCTTTAGCAATCTCTTCTTTTCCCTTAGATTTGAAATCAAAGGTACAATCATGCTGTTCTGGGTATCTATGGGTCCCACAAAAGGTACTACCACATCTGCACTTGAACCCCACTACCCCTAATTTCCTCCTACAAGTCAAACACCGGTTCGACACCGCCACCTTCGCCTCACTCCCGGCGACCTCCGCCACCGCCGCCTTTTCAACGACTGCCGTCGACGACGACGGAGCAACTTTTCCGGCCGTTACAACTTGAGGCCTAGATATAACAAGCTTCTCCATCGCTACTTTAGCCATCGTTGCGTGGTCTTCCTTCATCTTATAATCTCTGTAACACTTTGAACAAAGTCCCATCGTCGCCGCCGTGCCGAAAAATCCGCAACCGTTTCCGCACGGTGTTGGCTCCGCCGGCTGGAAGCTTGTACCGTCGTTAAACTTGTTTCCATCAGAACCCATAATTTAGAAAAAATTTCTCTTTGGTCGACAAACTGAAGCGTCAAAGAAAGAGATTTGATTAGTAGAAAAGAGTTGATTATGTGTAACGCAATTTGTGAGGGGAGTGTATATATAGAGATTTGAGGGGACAAAGTATTATTTTCTAATGACGGTCGGATTTAGTTAATGACAATAATACCCACAAGACGTGGTCAAATAAAAGTGATATTAAGGGTACTTTTGTAATAATGGACGCGGGATAAGCTCGGTTCACACGTCCTAGTTCTGGTCACGAAAGGAGAACTACTCATAATTGGAAAAGGAGTCGTAGTTTCCAATTGTGATGTGAAAACCCTAAAATACCCTTAAACGCGCATACAAATAATGCCAAAAGAGGCGTCGCAATCAAAGGTCTTTGGACTTAGAAAGAAAGGACTGATTCGTCATTGAGTATAATAACCAAGTTCGACGAGAAACGGGCAAAAGCAATGACTCCGTGGCCTTTCTAGAAGAATCTTAAAAGTTAAACAGTTGATTCTACCAGTTTCTGGAACTTGTTGATTAAGAAATTACTTATTACTCCACTAAAAAAATTAATTCTCCAATTATAAGTTGGTTAAATTATTTTCTCTTACAACTTGATTGGATGGGAAAATCTTTTAAGTAACAATCAAAATAAATATTATTTTTAAAATATCAGTATAATACCATACAACAAGTTACAATTATCCAAATAAATTGTTTATCTTCTAAGAAACGGTCAATTAGTCAAATGGTCACTCAACGATCTAAAAATATCTTCTAAATTCACTTTTCTTTCGTTTGTAACAACAAAGTCACTGAACTATGCCTGTTGCACTCATAATGTCACTCAACCAAAATTTTCAAATTTCGAATTGCCAAATACCTATTTTACCCTCTAAATTATAAACATTTATCTTCTTTTTATTTTTTAAAAACTTTTTAATTAAGATATTTTCCTTTTTAATTTATATTATGAATTTCTTATAGAATAAATAAATATTATTTATAAATTAAAAAATAAAAGTAGCCTAAAGAGAAAAGAGTTCAGTCTACAAGAAACTGGCAGAGCTTTAGCCGTTGGGCCAAGAATATATAATGCTGGACTAACAAAATAATGAGCATAGTAAAAAATAATTAAAATAATTTGTTAGTAATAATAATTTTAGTATTAACAACAAATATTTAAAATTTATTTACACAATTTTGAATAAAAGAAAATAAAGGTTGTCAAATATATATTCGATGCACATAATATAAAAATAATTATTTAAATAAAGATATTTTTATAATATATATTATATATTCTTGAAAATTATGCTCAATTATATTATTATGATTCTACCAACTTTTCGACTCACAAAGTTATGTCACAGAAAATCAGGAAAATTATCTATATAGGGTAACATAGCATACTTTTATTTGAATAATTATTTTTATATTACGTGCATCGAATATATATATTTTACAACTTTTATTTTCTTTCATTCTGAATTGTGTATAAATTCTTGAATTTTTGTTGTTAATACTAAAATTACTATTACGAACAAATTATTCTAATTAATTTTTTCACTATGCTCATTATTTTGTTATTCCAGCATTATAGATGCTTAAATTATTTTTTTAACTTATAAATAAATTTATTTATTCTATAGGTAAGTCCATAATATAAATTAAAAGGAAAAAATCATAATATTTAAAAATTTAAAAAAATAAAAAAGAAGATATGTGTTCATAATTTAGAGGGTAAAATAGATATTTGGCAATCCAAAATTTGAACAATCTAGTTGAGTGACCTTCTGAGTGCAATAGGCATAGTTCAGTGACTTTGTTATTACAAACGAAAGAAAAGTGACTTTATTGACTCGACCTTTGAGTAATTGACTCGACCTTTGTGACTTCAAGGGAGACTTTTACTATTTCTCACTAAAGAAGAGGTTTGTTTCGATTTAACAGTATATGCTAGTGTTCGGCTATGAATTTCCAACTTTATTTTGAAAAATTTATTTTGGGTGAAGTTTGGCTTGAAGATGAAAATAAGTTTGGACATACATTTTCAAAATATATTTTTCAAATTTATTTTGAAAAAACATTTGTATTATTAGGGATCTGGTCTAGTTTTGAGATTTGAGATTTTGCCAAAATATAAGTAAAATCTATTGCTAAACTGTGTTTGTCAAATAAAACCCAAGTTTATTTTGACAAAATCTATGGCCAAACGGATCCTATGTCTCGAGAATTTTGCATGCACTTAAGTAAGAGTTTGGACATAAAAACAATAATTTTTGAAAAAAAAGTTGTTTTTGAAGTTAAATTGAGAAATAGTATTTGAAAATTAAAATTATATTTGAACATGTATTTTACTTAAAAAAATATTGTATTTTTGTGAGCAGAAAAAAAAAAGTTTTTCTGAAAATTTTAAAAAAGTGATCAAAACCACTTTCTGGATTTTGAAAAATTCATTTTTTAATAATTTTTTTAAAAACTTGTAAAATTTCAAGGACAAAAATATTTTTAAAAACAATTGAATTTTTTTTATGGACAAACAAGTCCTAAGTACGTAACTAATTAGAAATTTTCAAGTTAAAAGTAGACCAGATCAATATAAGTGACTAATAAAATAAATAATTAATTCCATGCTATTTCTAACTTCTTCTGCGTAGAACTAAAGAAAAGAGTATTGGATCCTTGCAAACAGAGTTAATGCAAGTATTGGCAGTATGATTTGACTTCTATTGAATAGACTAGTTAAATACTTTAACTATTTACATTACTTTCATAACGGTGAATTTATTGAAGTAAAACTTTTACTAATGCATGCCAGGAAATAAAGAGATGTCCCGTCACTGACAATACAGTAAAATGGTTGCGTAAAAGAAATCTGCACATACCTGTACTGTAAACTTCTAAGCTTTTTCTTTGATCACCGTTCACCGCCTGAATACAAATTTGGATGGAGATTAGGTTAAAAAGACGGTGGCTTGTTTTTTACGGCAGAGCCGTGGTTTTCGTAATTGCCTAACTGCTCGGCCCGCACACCGTAAACTACGGCCGCTTGAATTTCAAATTGAGGGTAAAGATTATTTGTCTTTTGCAGTGTACTCTTTATCAGAGGATCAACCTGAACTGAAACCATAGACATGCTGACAAAGCAAATTTCATTAAAAAATTTGTCCGATCCTATAGGGTTGTTGTTATGTTATTATTATACACGTGTGGGATAACAAGCTCCGAGACATTTACGCAAGGAATATTTGTGTATGCGGTGAAATATGCTTTGAGCGTGGCCACCCAAAAAGGGATACGTAGAATTCGAGATGTGAGTATAGCTAGGACTGAAGGGAGTTGTTGTATTTGTCATGAAATAATAACGCCCATAAAAGTGTGATAATCGCTCTATATGCATTTAATTGAGAATATTTCTAGCATTAAGAATGATTGTCTGATACAGAGAATTTAATATTTATATTCATAGTTACATTTTTATCAATGACTATTATAATTAATGTTAAAGAGAGGCATGATTGAAAGACTTCCTTCCCTCAACGTAGCTATAATATAAGTAATGGGTTCAGTTATCATCGTAAGCAGAGAATATGCAAAGTGTAAACATTTTCTTAAAACAAATTAACAAGTAAAGTAGAGGATAAATCCTAACCGAAGATAATTGACTATAGATCGAGGGATATTGAATGGGGTAAATAAAAAATATTGAGGTTTGCGAAGTTTCAAGATCATAGAAAACATTCCATTGACGATAATGAACTTGTATTTTAAACATTGTGCAATACATGATAAAGAGTAGCAAAAAAATATTTCATTAAAAGCCACCGATTATATTATATTGATAATTTTTCCATGAAGGTTACAAAAATATGGGACAAAGTTAGGAACCCTCTCTAACTTTTTCCCCTCAGGTTTTTCATAGAAGAGACTCTAAAAGGGGGAGTGAGAATCCCAAAAAAAGAAGCACCCACTATCATTCTCTTCCCTCTCTATATATACTAGGTGTTATCACTTACCCAATCGTCCTTGGCTGTCATACTGTGATCTGATGTTGACGCTTCAGGCTGATCCCTTCCCCCCCCCCCTAAGCGCCATGGCACGTGCTACACCGTGAAGGCCTTCCTATGGCTCGACCTCAGCCGTAGCCGACGCACTCGTCGTTACGACGTCTTGTGTGCACAACCAAGGCTTAATCACCTTCTTGCGATCCCTTTACGAGGTCATTCTCGCATGATCAAATTTCGGTCCGTACAATCGTAAGTAGAGGAATTTTCTGACAAACTTATGCTACATTCTATTCAAAGTTTAATAAAGTCTTATCTTCTTGCTTTTCGATTTCAATATTGTTGTGCCCGGAAGCCCTATTCCTGGACTGTTGTTTCTGTTATTTCGTCTCTATCTCAAGGCTAAGTTTTGCATAATTTTTCAAATTACTTTATTATTTCAGGATCAAATTAATTCACTTGTCTAGAAGCCACATATAAATTTAATTGTATCATTTTACGGATAAACAATTGGTACTGCATAAAATGCATGATATCAAATCAAAATATCATACGCCTATCTATTACGGACATGGACGCATGCTGAAGTCGAGTTGCGAGTTCCGTATAGTGTATTTATGTTTAAAAGTTTTTTTAATATGTATAAACTCATAGTTCGGTTGAACTTTAGTAGTTTTTACTCAAATAATATATTTGACTAAAATATTTATTAAATATATACACATTCGAAATTCTAGCTTCGCCTGTTATTATAAATGTCTATTTTATTTTATAATTAACTTAAATGTACTATCTTAATAAGGATAGTTTGACAACAAAGCATTGAAGGGTGTGGTTTAGGGCTAAATAGAATGGATGCATGAAGGTTTAAATATCAGGAAATACAATATTTTTTCTATTTGTCTAATTCGGCGGGCAAACTTATTTGATACTTGTGTTGATAGAAAGTGACAAAGACAGTATTTTCTAATTTCCACGTTCCAAATGAGACACCGCCAAAGTATCAACGTAGACAAGCCAAAGTTTTCAAAATTTTAGGATCTAATTTTCGTAACAGCAAGGAAGTAAAACTTTACACCTATATTCTTCTCCATTGTGTGGGTAATTCTTGTAGTTTGCTGGTCGTAGATATGAAATCATTTTCTTGTAATCTCTCCAATGTTCACTCTGGTTATCCTTAAAACGTATAACAATTAAATTTGTACGTGGTTTTAAGGATAGGTAAATAGTTTTAACATAAATAATCAAGATTGCTAGATAAACAAATTAAAGATGAGATAAATAACCAAACCAGTTATGCCGTTGAGTTCGGGCTCGAATTTTAGCTTAACAATAGTTTTGTCCTCGGCCGAACCCTCAATTCGAAGTCAAATACGTAAGAAGAACTATGATTAAGAACCTTTTAGTAGCTAGAAATCAGACAAATAATTTTATATTACCTTACAATGTGTCTTTGAATGAAAAAGCTTCCGATTTACATAGTAGGAGAGTTTCGTCCTTAGTACAACTCTAAAAAAGGTAATCTTCCTTTAATGATATGCAACCGGCGTCGGGCGAGATTCGCGCCGTGATATCCGGTTGGGTGCGGATATCATGACTTCTGTTAGTCATGTGCAACCGTTCGTAGTGCTTTCCGAGGTTTTAGAGCTCGCTCTGGGCTCGAGGAGGGTTGTTTTACCAGGGTTGGGGGCGAACACTCCGTTCGGCCCCTGGTACGAGAAGTCCCCGGCTTCGATTCTGATCCCATGCAGTTTCGTATCGTTTGGCCCACCGAGACATCAGGGTATATGTAACCCTGATTTACCCGTATACATATAGTCACATCGTTTCCCAGAGAGCAAGTTTGCCGGAACGATGGGAAACAATAGATGAACCCTGGTTCTTTCCGTTGCATGTTTCAACGAGATGGCGGAAAAGCCGAAACATCACGTCAGTCACGTTATTTTGACTTCAGATCGTGTCGTTCAACGGCTGGTCGCCTTCAAATGTGAAATGTCGCGAATATTCCCCTATAAAAGCTTCGCCCCCTTCACTTCCTACACCTTCTGACCCTAATCTTTACCTTATAACTTTACAAAGGCTTTCGTCTTTCTCAAATCTTCATACCTTGTTTCTTGAACGTTTATATCGTCATTTTCAACCTCCAACCTTCATACATTTTATTGGACTTTCATCTCAGAACCATATATTCACTTTCAAACTTCAAATCTTCATACACTCTCCTCAAATCTTCATATATTTTCCAGATTTACGATGGCCAAGACTTCTAAGTAAGTTCCTCATCATGTTGCCTCTACATCTTCTCACCCGACCACAGGTACCGAGGCAGTCGCCCCCGAAGTGGTTATTCTCGAGATAGCTGCTCCCGAGGTGGTTGCTCCCGAAGCGGCCCTAGACCC
>MDKH01153692.1:0-28721 GCA_005239495.1 Nicotiana undulata
TGGTGTATAGGTGTGGTGACGAGTACCTATGCACCACCCAAATTAGTTGTTAAACATGCTTCCCTTCCCGTTCCCCACTTATTCGATAATTATCTTAATTGTTATATGTTCATTATTGCTTCTATGACCATTTGGCCTTGTTGATCCGTTGTTAGATATTGTTGTGATTATTTGGAAAGAGTATTGGTTGTTTGAGTTGGTTTCCTTGTGATATGTATAACAGTTGAGAGGTTTGGCATTATTTTTACGATATATATATATATATATATATATGTACATTCCTGTTGGTTTCGTTTTGATAATATTGAGGAAGTTGTGAGAAATGCAGTCTAACTGGTTCGTAATTGTTGAGGTTCACGTGGTTATTGGGTTTCATTGAGTTATTTCCAATTGTTGTTGTAAGTGTGTTAAAAATGTTGGATGTTCTCTTGAGTTTATCATAATATAAAAAGACTGAGATGGATTGACAGTGTTACGGTGTTTACTTATATTCTGGTTTGTTTTATTGTGTAATTGTATATATATTAATATTACAGGTTTGTTGTTAAAACCCCGCCTTAGCCTCGTCACTACTTCGCCGAGGTTAGGCTCGGCACTTACTCAGTACATGGGGTCGGTTGTACTGATACTACACTCTGCACTCTTTTGTGCAGATCCAGGTACTAGCCAGTAGTAGAGATTTTTAGAGCAGTCATCTATTTATTCGGAGACACGAGGTATATCTGCAGGCGTTCGCAGATCCCGAGAGTCTTCTCCTATTTTTATAAAACTGTTTTATTATATTCAGGACAATTACACTATTTCTTTCAGCCCAGTATTTGTAGTATTCTTTAGTAGTTCGTGAATTGTGACACCAGACCCTGGGGTAGTTTTAGATTTATTTAGATAATTAGTTTGTGGCTCGGTTTAATTAATTGTTTATTATTTTATATTTAGAATTATTTATTGAAACGCATTAGATTAAGTTTAATTTAAATTTTTTTAATCCTGTTTAGATGGTTAATTAAAGGAAATAGTTCAGCGAACTCTAACATTGGCTTGCCTAGAAAGTGTGGTGTTAGGCGCCATCACGATCCCTAAGGTTGGGAATTTGGGTCGTGACAAAGAAGATGAATCCTGATGTTATTGACCATTTACATGTACTCTCGTTTACTTGCCTTCTGTGTGAGAGTTGTCCTATTGGCACGTGAGTTGTTCGTACGGTCATAAGTCATTGTTATTGTTGTCACGTGACTTATCCGTGAAGATATGAGATATTGTCACTCCCTTGGCACATGAGTCGTCTGTATGATTATGAATTTTAATGTGGGTACAAGATGCCAAGTGATTAGGGTTCATGAATTGGGACCCGTGAAATGTTACTATGAGGCGAAGTACCTCGAGTAAAATCCATGAACAAATCCTGTGTGGAAGTGGTTCATCTTATTGAGTTTTTAATTTTTTTCTCTACTTGGATTCACCAGACTTAAACCGTGTTTAGCTTACTTCACGACATTACTACTTGTTGCTCCCTGTTGCTTGTTGTTGTTTCAAGGAGGGTATGGATCAACATCAACTTGCTACTGGTGGTCTTGGAAACATTTCGGGGTAACCTTTAAGCAACCTTGGTGCCAATGATATTAGTAGATATTCTCATAGCATTGTGGCATGTTCCTGGGGGTACGATTTCTTCAAGGAGTGCAACATGTTACTCCAAATATGGGCCATAGAGCACTTCTTTTACGAGAGGCCACATTTGATTACTTTGTGGGTGTTAGCAATATGATTTAGAGTCACAATGAGAGAATGAGGCATTGGGTCTCTCTGCACGAACAGGAAGAACGGAGAGAGATGCTGGTCAATTTGAGTGGAGAATGGATAAACTAGAAGATTTTGTGGTTGAGCGGTAGGGAAATTCTAAGGACTCCCCAGAAATATTTCATCGCGCTGATAGGACTCAAAGGCATTCAGCCATATGCACCCCTACGAGTTCTCAGGAAGTGCAGTTTGATTTAGGATGTACCTCTCTGGACGCGGAAGACTCTATATGAAGATGAGTACAATGGGCAAATCCCGATACTAAGGATAAAGATACTTCAGGAGAAGTGGAACGATTTAATTATGATGCCAATGTGACATAATTCGTGGTGCACTCCAGAATACTATGTCTGGATCAATGAAGAGGATGAGTTGGCCCGACTAAGCAGGGAAGGAATAGCCTGACTGGAAGATGCAGTGGCAGCCGTACAAATCTATCATGAGATTTTGCCTCACTACCTTGTGACTACCTCCATGCATCGCCAAGTGGTCCCAGGATCAGTTGATCATATGCTTCCACCTCTAGAGGATGATAACCGAGTGGTCGAATGTACACAAATTGAGTCTGAGACATAACCAGAAGAAGAGCTCGAGTTCAATGATGATGAAGAAGAAGAATATGAAGAAGACCCAAAAGAGGAACTGGAAGAATAAGAAGACATGGGAATGATTCTGGGGATGGTTGTTAGTAGTTGGTTGATTTCACCCTTTTCTGACCTTGTATCTTTTATCTCGAACCCTTTCATTTCACTAAGGTAAAGTCTATTGAGCCCATGTAATCTCGGAACGATGAACATGTTGTTAGGATGGTACAAGAGATGGAATCATTGAGGGAGGATGTAAAATACATTTGGGAATTGGCGCATCTGGCCGTGATGATTCTCCCCCAACTACCCCGCTTTCCTTCGCTAGATTTGATCCCCGATCCATTTCCTTCAACTACCTACCAAGCAAACGACACTCTATGTTCAGTCACTACAACCAAGATTATACCCCTAGTAACCCCTGCAAACTCACCAAATCCTCCTATACATACCCCTTACGTACCAAATTATGTCCAGATGCCGTAAAACCCACCATTCACTACCAACATAGTTCATACCTTTCATATTGATGGTGTCACCTTCACCAACAATCAAAACCAACATATACCTACGGTACATTCCTCTACACACGAGTGATATGTTATACCCGTGTATGCCGTTTCAGAACCCACCTTCACGGCACCCGTCACGGTCAGGTTGCCTTATGAAATTGATCAGTATGACGAAATAGAGAAGGAAGCTTAGTATAAAAAGTAAGAGTTGGTATCCTAACAAATGCGAGCATTGAGGAAAAAAATGAAAAATCTTTAGGTTGCTCGAGGGAGTGGAAGTCTAGATTAGGAGGATTTGTGTATACACCATGATGTGGACATGCAGGTAGGGTACAAGACTTCGATGTTTGACATCTTTGATGGGACATATGATCCCCATTCACACTTGAGAGCCTACCGCGATAAACTGGTTGGAGTAGGAAGATATGAGAAGTTAAGGGTGAAGCTATTTATAAGAAGTTTGACAGGAGAGGCACTTACTTGGTACACTCGCCATGATCCTAGAAATTGGAGGGAGTGGCATGATATGGCAGAAGATTTCATGAACTGTTTCTGGTTCAACATAGAGATTACCCCAGATAGGTTTGCTCCAGTAAATTTACAGAAATCCATCAAAACCATTTCAGGAGTATGCCCGTCGTTGGAGGTCAGAGGCCGCTAGGACTAGCCCCCGTTAGATGACAACGAATTGACCAATTACTTCATCAGGGCTCAAGAAGGAATCTACTTTGAAAAGATGATGGGCATGATGGTGCAGAGGTTCCCCGAACTTGTTAAGATGGGAGACATTTTATAGGAAGCATCAAGTCCGGCAAGATACAATCTATGGCCGCATTGCAAGCAACTAGAAGCTAGCAAAGCAATTCAATATGGTTCGATAGGCAGTAGAAAGAAGAAAAAAGAAGAGGTATCAGCACCCGTTCCCTATTACCATTCCAATTAACCTCATGTAAACAACTCTTACTCTCCGACCACCCATCATCCACACCCACATACTTATGCTCCAGTATACAACACATAACCATAAAACTATCCTCAACCTCAGTATAACCCACCTCGCACCCATATAGATACAAAACCACCACGACCATACACTCTAGTTCAGACCGCCACCCATAAAAATTGACCTACCTATGTACCCTGACCTTTCCCAAATTTCGAAGAAAGAGGTCCTAGAAACTACACCCTGATTGTTGAACCTTTGGCTTAATTGTTTGAAATATTGAGGAGAGCTAGCGTGATACATCTTGTAGAAGGGAGGATTCTTGAGCATCCTTCAACATACTTTGATGTAACAAAATGGTGCGTGTACAATTCAGGCGTACCGGGGCATGATACTGAGCATTGCTTCGGACTAAAGGAAAAAAATTAAGTCGCTAATAAAAAGTGGAGCCATTCCGTGAACCCCAGCTCCACCAAATATGAACCATAACCCACTGCCAAACCACCAGAATCAAGGAGCTAATATGATAACCCTGGATGAAGAATATGATTTGAAAGGGACTATCATCAGAATGGGAAACACCGAGGCTGCAAGGGTTCCAACTCGAAAAACCCTGATGATCACCATACAGTTAAACCCCCCAGTGATAGTGCAGACATACCACTAACAGTACACCACCATTATAAGGTATGAGGATGATCGGAAATACAAGACAGTCCCCGTATCAGCATAAAGGGAAAGGCAAGATGACGGATTCCGCAGCAGCTCATTACGAAGGAGGTAAACCAAGGAAATGTAGGATGGGAACAGATTCAGAGGAGGAATATAACAGATGTTGAGGCTGCAAAATTTTGGAAGAAGATGTCAGCTAAAGAATACTCTGTGGAGGAACAATTAAAGAAAACACATGCATATATATCGATCAAGGATCAACTTATGAGTTATGACAGGCATAAAGATGCCTAAATGAGGTGTTAAGTGGAGTGAGCGTGTCGAGAAACACTACTAGCGAGGCATTGGCAGCAACCATACGGGAAGATGGTCGAGGCGAACATTATTACCTTCCGAAGAGATGAACTTCCTATAGAGGGCGTGAGTCACAATAATGCTTTACACATCACTGTTAAGTGCAGAGAGAAAGTGGTGTCCCGGGGACTTGTTGATGGAGGATCCAGAGTCAATATATGTCCGCGCTCTACTCTACGAGAGTTGGGTATTCATCTGATAAAAGTAAAAGAAATCCATGTAAGGGTGAGAGCTTTCGACGGATCGCAAAAGGACGTCATTGGGGAGATTTATTTAGCTCTGCAAATTGGATCAGTTGAGTTACCAATACTATTCAAAGTAATGGACATTTCATCCTCAAACAACCTGTTGCTAAGAAGACCTGGGATACATATGGAAGGGGTAGTGCCATCCACCCTCCATCAGTGCATGAAGTTCGAGTGAGGTGGTCAAGAGATTGTAGTACACGGTGAGTGGATCCAGTCAGCTTATTTGGAACACACAGTTCCATTCATAGAAGGATTAGACGGGGTCACTTTTCATGCAGTCAAGAACATGCAGACCATAGAGATAGAGGAGACTGAGAAGAATTTGGGTATGCAATCATCATACAAATCAAAGATGGCTATGAGAGAAATTATGAAATACGAGTACCGACTAGGGACCGGGCTGGAAGCCCGATCAAATGGGATAACGGAGTTGATTAAGCCAAGATGATAGAAAGGTAGAGTTGACTTAGGGTATACACCTCCAACAGGAAACACTTACACCGGTGGTGGGAAGAAGGCATTTTTGCCATAGCGTGTTCCGGGTCCCGATCAGAGCTCAACACCAAGGACGTCATCGTTGATGGAATAGGAAGGTTGTTCATGACCATGATCGGAGAAAGATGTGACAAAGTTGATATCAAGACACCGACCATTTGGAATGCCGAACCAGGAGAGGACTTGCCGAATTGGACCGCCATCTCGTCTCTGGTTCGCTGGGATTCTTGGTAGTGTGGAATTGTAAAATTGTTGAAAAAATGCACGGTCAATTGAGGCTTGAACCGTGCTTGTAATATTTTTCCAATTGCTTCCTTGAACGCTTAGACATTCCCTTTAATGAAATAAAAAGAGACGCTTTCTTATAATTATTGCAAACCTATTTATCGCTTCTTTTATACTTAGTTTTTCATTTGAGTAATTAAAACGATAAAAATCCGCATTATGTGATTATTACATGTAACAAAACCCTCGAGCAAAGCGATCCAGACTACGCGGAGTATGACAAAAGCATGATGCTAGATAATCTCCCACAAGAGATCGAGTAGTTGGAAATCCAGAAAAAGGCTATCCTTGAAGAGACAAAAGTAGTAAACATGGGAAGCGAAGAAGACGTGAAAGAATCTCGAATCACAATCTATTTAGACGCAGAGCAGAAAGAATAATTGGTCAAGCTTCTCCGACAATACAACAACGTATTCTCATGGTCCTATTATGACATACCCGGACTGTGTACCGACATCATTTCACCAAGATTTCCTACTGGTCCCGCCAGACTGCTAGTCAAACAAAAATCCAAAAAGTTCAAGTCATATTTTAGTTTGATGATAAAAGAATATGTGACCATGCAGATAGAGGCAAACATGGTGAGGGTCACCATTTATCCCATATGGTTGGCAAATATTGTATCGGTGCCAAAGAAGGACAAGAATATCAGGATATGTGTGGGCTATTGAGATCTTAACAAGGGCAGTCCAAAGGACGGTTCCCCTTACCAAACAATCACATCGACAATTATGCGAAGCACGAGGTGCAGTCATTCGTGCATTGTTTCACCGGGTACCATCAGATCCTTATGCATGGAGAAGATACGGGGAACAACTTTCACTACGCCTTGGGGAGTGTATTGCTACGCAGTCATGCCATTCGACCTCAAGAACACCACTGCTACTTACATGAGGGTCGTGATGACCCTCTTTCACGACATGATCCACAAGGAAATTGAGGTATATGTGGACGATGTCATACTGAAATCTCGAAAGAGTGAACATCATTTGGACGATTTGAAAAAAAAATTCAAACTTTTGCAGAGTTACGGTCTGAAGTTGAATCCCGCAATATGTGCATTTAGAGTCCCCACCGGAAAACTATTGGGTTTCATCGTAAGTAGGAAAGAGATAGAATTGGATCCTTCAACTATCAAATCCATTCAAGACTTACTGCCGCCTAAGAGAAAGAAGGACATCATGAGTTTCCTTGGCAGGTTAAATAGCATCAGCAGATTCATAGCCCAGTCAACGGTAATTTGTGAGCCCATCTTCAAGTTGCTGAAAAAGGACGCTAGTACCGAAATGGACAAAAGGGTGTCAGAAAGCCTTCAACAAGGTCAAGGAGTACTTGTCTACAGTTCTAGTTCCTCTCGAGCTTGGAAAGCCACTATTATTATACTTGTCATGCTTTGGATATTCGGTAACTGGAGCATCCATAGTAAAACGAGGTCTCTCCTGCAGCTTTACCTTTTTTCCTACACACTAAGGGCCCTCTCTTTTTTCTTATCGCCTTAGCGCAAACAGGAAACTAGGCATTTCGAAAAACAATTAATAGAAGAAAGTTCCCATAATATTCAGGTCTTGGATAAGGCATTTGGATGCATGTTGGGAAAACACGATGAGACTGGGGGGAAGTTGAAACCCATCTACTTCTTGAGCAAGATGTTTACACTGTGTGAAGCTAAATACAATTTGATAGAACGAACCTATTGTGCTTTGACTTGGATCGCCCAGGAGTTGAGGCACTACATGTCAGCATACACCACACATCTAATATCCCAGCTCGACCCGCTCAAGTACATCTTTCATAAGCCGATGCCTACATGAAAATTGGCCAAATGGAAGATTCTTCTTAGAAATTTCGACATTGTATACGTAACGCAAAAGGCCATCAAACAACCAGCTTTAGCTGATTACCTTGCAGAGAACCCGGTGGACAAGGATTGTGAGATTCTCACTACATACTTTATGGATGAAGAAGTGTTGTTCACTGGAGTAGACATCGCAGAGTCATACCCGGGATGGATAATGTTCTTCGACGGAGCCGCAAATTTCAAAGGAGTAGGAATTGGGGAAGTCTTAATTTCAGAATCAAGACATCATTACTCAACATCAACCAAGATAAGGTTCCCCTGCACCAATAATATGGCTGAGTATGAAGCACGCATCCTTGGGATTAGGATGGTAGTCAACATGAACATTAAGGAGCTTCTAGTCATAAGAGATTCTGATATGTTGATACATCAAATCCAAGGAGAATGGACTACCAAGAACGTCAAGATCCTTCGTACATGCATTGTGTAAAGGAGTTATGCAAGAAGTTCACAAAGATCGAGTTCAAACACAATCTTAGGATCTATAACGAGTTCGTCAACGCCCTCACAACCTTGTCTTCCATGATCCAACATCTAGATAAGAATTAAATCTACCTTATTGAGATAGAGGTCATGGATCAACATGCGTAGTGTTTCCATGTAGATTAAGAGATGGATGGTAAGACATAGTACTATGACATCAAAAGGTTCCTTGAAACAAGAGAGCACTCAGAGAATGCCACCAATGGTTATAAGCGAGCACCCAGAAGGCTAGAGAATCACTTTTTCCTCAACAGGGAAGTCATCTATAGGAGGATCCCGGACTTGGGTCTGTTAAGATGTGTAGATGTTGCTGAAGCAACCAATATGCTGGAAGAAATACATGGAGGGACATGTGGACTTCATATAAATGTCTTCACCTTAGACAAAAAGATGTTAAGGGCTAAATACTTTTGGATGACCATGGAAAGCGATAGTATTCGCTACGTGCAGAAGTGACACCAGTGCCGGATTCACAGGGATTTCATCCGGGTTCCATCTAATGTGTTGAATGTAATGGGTTCATATTCGTCATTCGCCACTTGGGGCATGGACGTAATCTGACCCATAGAGCCTGCTATATCAAAAGGACATCGTTTAATCTTGGTAGCTATTGACTACTTCACCAAATAGGTCAAAGCTTCTACAGACAAGGTCGTCATGAGAAAGTAGTGGCAGATTTTATCTGTAACAACATAGTTTGCCTATTTGGAATACCTAAATTAATCACCACTAACAATGCAACCAATCTCAACAATGATCTCATGAGGGATATTTGTGAGGAATTCAGAATCGTCCACCGTAACTCTACAGCCTATCGACCGCAAATGAATGGATCAGTTGAAGCAGCCAACAAAAACATCAAAAGGATTCTATGAAAAATAGTGGACAATCATAGGAAATGGCACGAGAAGTTATCCTTTGCCTTGTTAGGTTATTGAACCACCATGAGAACATCCATTAGGGCAATGCCAGACATGTTGGTATATGGCATCAAAGCCGTGATACCCACAAAGGCCGAGATACCATCTTTGAGAGTAATTCAGGAAGCCAAGATAGATGACGCAAAATGGATATGTGTCAGGCAAGAGCAACTCATGCTCAATGATGATAAGAGAATGGATGTAGTGTGCCATGGTCATTTGTATCAAAATAGGATGTCCATTGCATTCAACAAGAGGGTGAGACCTTGTCAATTTACACCAGGCGGTTGGTTTTGAAGAAGATATTCCCTCATAAAGAAGATGCCAAGGGAAAGTTTGCGCCAAATTGGCAAGGTCCTTACGTGGTCCATCGAGTATTGTCGGGAGGAGCTATGATATTAGCAGATATGGATGGAAAAGTCAGCACAAAGCCTATCAACTCAGATGCATTCAAGAGATACTACATTTCAAGATAGTAGAGTTAGGTTTTGGTTGTAACAGAACTACACCCGATCTGATTTCCCACGGTGGGATATGTAGGCACCTCATGTACGGTCCGGTCTCTCTTCCCCCCCTCTTGTTTTGTAATAGAAAATCAAAAAATCATTTTGTATGTATTCAGAACTGCACCTTGACTTGATTTCCTTCGGTAGGAATACATAGTAAATCCTCATTGGAATGAGTCATCTATTGTGATTGAACTAAGTTATCGCCTGATTCCATTTGGATACATAGGCAGTCTGAGTTAGACTCGGCCACTTCATTTTCAATACCTCTTCACATCTATTGTAGTTGAACTACGTTGTGCCCTGATTCTATTTGGATACGTATGCTGCCTGAGTTAGGTTGGATCATCATCATAGTTTCTTTATCATTACCCACGAACTACGTTCAGACCTGATTCCATTTAGGATACGTAGGCAACCTGAAAAGGTTAGATCATAACCGTAGGAAAACCTTTGTAACACATTCGTTTAAATTAGGATGCAGTCGCAGCGGCAAGAAGCTGCATCATCAGGGGAATCTTTGAGAATCGACGTCAACAGGACAGAGTCTTCCAGAAATAACGTCTGCTTTTGAGGGAATCCTAAAGATGTCATAATCCGGAATGACAACATTTTCCATAAAAAATGGACGATTTTAAAAAAAAATGTTTTTCTAAAAAACTATCATTCCACCTACCAAATTTCATGGCATAACCTCACCAGACCCGGAGAAAAACCAGGACTACGATCAACACAAACTGACACCCCCTGCTAAGAAGTTTTCTTTGAAAGCAGGACAGACAGGATAAAAAGAAACGTTGGGGCACGCTGGGGCAATGATGGATCCGCTATTCTCTCATAACTATAATCTCTCTTTCTTTACTTAAATTTTGCTCATGTAACTGAAGACTAACTCTAAAATCCTTTGCAGGTATTCTGGATCCAGGCCACTGATATGATCAGGGCATATTATAAATAGAAACCCTTCTACTGAACCAAGCAGAGCATCTTGTATATATCGGGTTGCTGGCCCCACCGACCGGAACCATGTATATAGCAAACTATTAGCTCAATAAATCGGAGCATCTTGTATAAATCGAGTCACCATCTTTGTCAATCAAAGCCTTTTATATAGCGAAATGTTCGCTTCACCAACTAGAGCGTTCCGCACCGCCACTCTGCCATATCAGAGATTACAAGTAGATAGTTGCAAACCCCGTCGCCAACATTCCGCCGATCGACGGTCGCGATTAGTTTGCAGTCAAGAGTACCTCTTGGTCATGCTCCTTATGTATTTATTTTATCTCGAATGTTTTGATAGTTTGCTCGTGAAACTTACAAGGATTTTACATTTTTCAAGTCAAATTCCCATCATGCGGAGACACTTTACATCTCAAGTCAAACTTCATCATGGGGGAGACACTTTACATTTATAGTAAAACATCTTGTCATAGATGAGATACATTATATTTCAGAGTAAACTACTCCTATTGCGCGGAGATACTCCTAACATAAGGAGACTTAACATTTTGACAGTTGTGGAATGGTATACAACACGGATAACAATCGAGTCAAATTCAAGTGTCTCGTCATCCCAATCCCAAATAACGGCTAGCCAACAACCATGCATCATTATTTCTGTATCATTTACATTACGTCTTAACATTACTGCATTACGATATATGGATGTGTGTATGTTTTATTTTTGCAAGACTAAACATCACGACGTGGAACTTCTTCTAAGAAGCAAACCAAGCTACAACACTATGAGGAACAACAAACTCATAAGAGGGTCGAGGATTAAAACTCAAACTCAAACTCGATCGATGGAACTCTAATTCTTCAAATCTTTCAAATTAAGCCGCAATTCATAGCTATCTTGGGTACCAAGTTTACCGTCTCACAGTATCATCTTAATACGATACTGGGCAATTTCTGCGAGCATCTCCCTCTCCAAATTATTACTCCAGAACTAGATGAGTCCTGATCCCCGTTAAGCCCGAGGTACTTAAGAAATTCAAAGCTAGAATTCGACCCCAACTCTCTAAAATTCTCCCGGAGTCTTCCTTGACTCCTTCCCCAATTCTACAACTCATAATCTTCTTTAAATCCATGTGCCATTCTTGCACTATATGCCTAATGTCGAGAAAAAATTTGCCTTGGTTATTTCTTTTCCCCAATACTCTTTCATCGTCTCCGGTCAAAGAGGGAAAGACTGTGTTACTCTCCCAAAATAATCAAAGCTCGCTACATCACCTGTCCTACTCACACATAAAACAAACACACTTAATCTTGACCGTCGATCCATGCCATCAACGGACCAGGCTTATCCTTGCTTTTCTCCTTATTTTAATAACACTACTAGATTTTATCTCAAATATTTGGATTACAAGGATCCAAGTGTCGCCATTTTTCCTCATTAAACCTTTTAAATAATTTTAAATCTCCAAACAATCGGAGTCGTTGATCAAAAGATCCAATAGCTCATGTTCCACCTCTCATTATTAACCCTGGAGACCAAACCCTGTGTTGGAAATACTTCCTCACAAGGGCAGGTATTAGAATGGAGGGGTTAAATTTACATCGAGCCATTACCATGTGTTGGACAGCCAAAGTGATACCAAGAATCAAACCAATCTTGCAAGCTTTACCAGCATGTATAGTATGGGAGTTGTGGAAAAGAAGAAATAGCTGGAAGTATGGTGAGGCAGTTTCAGTTGCGCGAGTAATCTATCAAGTGTCAACAACAATACAAGCATTGGTAAAACTAAGAAAACCAGGCCTAAGAGTACCTCATAGCTGGCTAGGAATTCTACATATGCTGCATCACTACACACCTAAGCTAAAATATGAAAAGGTGATGTGGGAATTACCTCAGGAAGGATGGATGAAGATCAATACAGATGGTGCGAGCAGAGGAAACCCAGGGAGAAGTGCAATAGGTTTTTGTTTGAGAGACAATCGAGGTGACTTGATTTTTGCAAGTGGGAGGGAGATTACTGAGGGATCTAACAATGAGGCAGAAGCATCAGCAATAGTAGAAGCATTAAGGCTGGGCACAGCAATGGAGTATAGGCAGATTTGGTTACAAACAGACTCAATGCTGCTGCAGAAATGCATTGAAGGAGAGTGGAAACCACCCTGGTGTATAGCTGATCAAATGGAGGAAATATGGAGACTCAAAATGGAGTGTACAATTAGGGTGACGCACATCTTTAGAGAAGGGAACAAGCTAGCAGATCACATGGCTAATTATGCTCTAGATAATGGCAACATCGAGTGCAATGATTTCTGGGATTTAGATACGAGGGGAAGGAAGATCCTAAATGATGACAAGATGCAATGTCCCTTCCTGAGAGTAAGAGTCGCAAAGAATTAATGAGAAAAGAAAGGAAAGCTAGAAAGGGGAGAAGGGTGTGCAACGATGCAGATCACCATGCTCAAATCAAGAGAGAAGGGAACATGATGACACATTTTTTAACTAACCTGGTTTGCTGTTTTGCAGGTATACAAAAAGAGATGGTATCCTTCTGTACAAAGGCCCTCCTATTGGTGGTCATTCACTCCAAAGGAGGGACTTTTGATTTAGGTATCAACTCAATAGCATGGAGTGGCATGAGGAGTTATGAAACAACATCAGAAAGGTCCAGAAAATTTAAGAGAAATGGACATAATCGACTAACCAGAAGTGCTGGTAGTAGAAGCTATACACCTGGCTTAACTGGAAGATCTATAACATCAATAGGAAGCAACCTTTCTAAGGAGATACAGCTGTTCAGAATGTGTAAACGAAATGGGCAGCATGACATGGAAGATAAGGTGCTCGAAGGGAACATGAGGATGCATGGGAAAGGAAGTAAGGAAATAGAGAGGCATACAGGTCGTCAGGCAAGGTTACAGGAGGGACAAACCATTACAAAAGGAAGATTAATTGGTGTAGGAGAAGTAGGCAAGCAGGGAATGCGACAATACAATGAGTGTGCTACTTTGCACGCCTATGTAGCTATGAATTACACTTTGACACTGCCCAGAAATAATGAACAGGCCAGGAGATTAATAGCAAATGGAAAATACAGCTGCTCAGAATGTCGAAGCGAAATGGGCAGCAGGACATGGAAAATAAGAGAAACGATGGGAACAATATGGGAGTGGTATACAGGCAGTCAGGCAAGAAGGAAAAACAAGATAAGAGTTGCAACAAAAGGAAACTCAGAAGGTGCAAAAACAAGCAGGCAAGCAGGGAATACGACAATAACACAAAGAGAAGGATCATTGCCTAGAATGTATAATCGAAATAGGCAAGAGGACACAAGGTGTATCACTGAATGATCGATATGGAATAATAGCTACAATTTGGAGAACTGGAACAATGGGAGTACAGGAACACTAGGGAATTACCATGTATCAATCCATATGGAGGAGTACATGGTGAACACGTTTTATACTAACGATGGTTTCTTTTTTGCAGGGGCTACTGTACCCATAACATGTCTCCAATTACGACCTCGTAGGGTGGTATTAGTACTATGTACTCATTCCCTTGAGGGAGGAAAAGAGACATGCACAAAGATGGGGATTACAAGAAGGACATCACGAAAAGGAGGTATTGACACAGTATGCACGCGACACAAATGGACATGCCTGGGACATAGGCAACAACAACATTCATGTGCAGGAACTACATCATCATCAGTGGGAAGACTGCCAGGTCCAGAATTCACGTACAACAACCTGGAAATTAACACAAAATGAAGCAGATCATCACTGGTTTGGAAGCAATTTTTCCAAATGTGTTGACAACAATTTGGACGATTAAGAGATCAAGAAACAGTAGAGTAAGGAAGAACAAGCAAGAGCAGGAAGGAATTGTAATGTGGTACGTCAAGAGGCAACACTTGAGCATTGACAGGGACTTATTCATGGATAACAGTGTAATGCGACGAGGTTCAACTAATATGAAGGCCCAGGCTAGAAGCGACAACAATTTGTATATTTGGCTATTTTTTGAAAGTTTTCAATTATCTTGTGATACCAAAATATGGGCCTCCAAGATCCAATTTGGTAATAGGATATATGTACTAGTAGACATGGTTTATCATCTCACGTTTAGTGAGATAACTCCGAATCTTGTTATTTGCTTTTATTATAAATAAAACAATTACTAGGCATCCGCCTAGTAGTTAAATTTGCTAAAAAAAAAAAAATCTCCCTAAAACCTAATCATTCTTCTCCTTGACTCGGCCTCCACGTTTCCCCTTCCTCTCCCTATTCTCTCAACCCTCACATACCTGAATCAACCAATAGCTTGCACAAATTCGTGCAAGGGCTCAAATCAACCACAAAATCATTCCTATTGTCACCTAAACCCGCGAATCCCGATATCTTCTTTCCTTTTTCAACATTGAGATTCAAATCCACAAATTCGAAAACCCTAACCCATAAATGAAACTCAAATCATATGTGGTCTTTCAAATCCATGGCATGCATCACTATCCATCTTGTCCCTGTACTACGAATTTTGTTATTTCATTTCATTTTCACCATTTAATTTCAAAAGCCCAAATGTTGAAGTCACAGGCCAAATAATGGAACCTCAAATCATCTGAGATCTTCATTGTTCTTTCAAATAAAAGCACATGAGAAGCCTCTTCAGAACTTCATCATGAATATTCTTGTTCTAGAGGTCAACATAGCGACCTCTGGTTTTTTGGTCTTTGTCCGATGAGTCGTTTCCATCAACGGTCTGCTCACCCCACTCAGGTAAAATAACTACTATTAGTCACTTATGTTCTTCTTTTGTTCACCCGTTTGCTCACATCACCACCTCATCGTCATCTTCCTCGCACCGAGTTTGATTTCTATTAAACCTAAGGCTCAATGCTCTCACCTAACAACACAAGATACACACGAAATCACCTAACAAATAGAGAAATATTAACTTCTAATCTTGAGTAGCAAGAAGCAAGTTAGGGTTCTCTAACTAGTTTCTGATTTTTTTCCGATTCTAAGCTCTACACTAGTCGGATTTTGAGTCTCTGATTCTTAAAGGCTGAGAATGGCTCTCATTTGGTTTGCTACCCAAAAGAAGGTCATTGAACCTAAACTTTTTCTTCTCTTCTAATCGGTTAATTGAAATCATGTTTGTTCTTTTGTCTCTTGTTAAATGACTCTATCTCTAATATGTTATGGTTGATTATCTTCGTATATTTATCATTAATCCATAACTGATCACTGACCTCTAGAGTTATAAGTTTCTTAATATTCTAAAATCAGAGTCATGTATTAATTAGCTATTCTGGTAATCTTAATGAACATATATTTGGATAACTTATATATATATATATATATATATATATATATATTTCTTTGGATAACTTATATATGAGGTTTACTGATGTTCTTTTGGGTAGCAAACCAAATGAGAGCCTATATCAGCCGTTAAGAATCAGAGACTCAAAGTCCGACCAGTGTAGAGCTTAGAATCGGAAAAAATCAGAAACTAGTTAGAGAACCCTAACTTGATTCTTGCTACTCAAGATTAGAAATTAATATTTCTCTATTTGTTAGGTGATTTCATGTGTATCTTGTGTTGTTAGGTAAGTGCATTGAAGCCTCCTTTTATATATATATATATATATATATATATATATATAGCTATCTTATTCTCCTGGTGCTCTAATCTGGCTCTCATGTGTGCCATATTAGTGTGCCTTACTGTTACTGGTATGATTCACTTGATAACTAGTTTAAATGAATATGAACATCTAATGTTAAGTATAGAGATGTCCTCTTAATTTAAGTATAACAGTTTATAATGCTTGAGTTGTTCCTTAATGTGTTCTTATGTGATTCTGTAAGTCAAGAAAAATCAACGCAAGATCCTTCTGTCAGCACCCATAATTGTTTGATCCAATCTGTGAGCTTCAGTGTATGAGATAATGCCTTAAAGTAACTGGATTAAGTTCTAATGAACCTCTGCACTCAAGTTTTGTCTGTTGCTATCTACTTAACTTTAGTCGTATCTAGAAACACGGTTTAAGTTGCACCTGCTATAGTTGAGTACCATTGGTTGAGTTAGGTATTGTTAAACTTCACCATGAAAGACTAATCTGCTTAACATAGAACTGGCCCACACTTACCTAGTGTAAAACTTTCACAATTCTAGACCACCATAACGCAATGTTAGTCCGATCCCATATTTTTTGGTGCTCAATCATGTTGTAATATTGTAGTTTGGTTAGAATGTAACATGCACAATATTTGAATGCCATCTGTTGGAAGTTATGTACCCATCCCTGTCTCAGAAGGGAATTGCTGCTTGTACATCATGTTTTTGACTGTATTTCCATATCTATGAAACATACTAAGTTTACTGCAGTTTACCCATGCACTTAAAAGGGGCCCTTTGATGCTTGTTTGCCCTGTTTGAGTGTAAGACTGTATATTTGACTTCAAACCAACCTAGATAATGAAAGGTCTCTTTGGAAGTACTGTCACTTGTTAAGGAAGTGTATTTACCTGTCCATGTCTCTTAAGATCCCTGAAATGGATTGTTAGCCTTTACAATTAGCAAAACGTGGAGTGTTAGCTAGTGTAGATTCCCATTAAGTGTATACATGATTAAGTACATGATTACACCTAATAATCTTCATAAGTATGAACCTGCCAGTAGGAATATTGAGGTTAATACACATGATATCTCGTATGCTCCTTTGAACTACATGACTTACTGTCACGATCCAATTTACCCTACGAAAGGTATCGTGACGGCAGCTAATCTTTACGACTAGGTAAGCCTAAATTGCGGATAAAACTTAATTAAAAATACGATAAATAAAGAAAATAAGGACAAAATATGAATAATCATAATGATGCCGCTCGACATGTACCAAGTATAATTCCCAAAGACCCGGATTGTCACAATATAGTCACAAACGTCTACACTACTCTAACTCTAAACAAAACTGGAAAAGTACATAGGAAAAATCTCTATAAGTCAGACTAGAAGGGGACTCGGAGGATTCGTTGGACGCGGCAAAAATACCTTGCGGTCTCCTGTAAATAGCAGCAACAACTAGCCACGCGACTGATAACTCGTACCTGGATCTGCACACGAAAAATATGTTCAGAAAAGGGCATGAGAACACCACATTTGGTACCCAGTAAGTGCCAAGCCTAACCCCAGTCAAGTAGTGACGAGGTCAGGTCAAGACTCTACTGGATTTTTATATAAATCAATTTAAAACAGTTCACAAGATAAGTAATTTCTACAGTAACCAGTGAAAGAAAATATTCTAAAACATAACAGTAAAGAGAGCCCTCGGCTCAAAACAATGTAACACAAGTTGGAATCTCCCGGGATACCATCCTGCAGTTCCAAGTGATTATGCAGTACAGAGGGATCTCCCGGAATACGTCTATAGTCCCAAAATAAATATGCAGTGCTGGAGGATCTCGTGGAATACGATCGTAGTCCCAATTTAAATATGCAGTACATGGGGATCTCCCGGAATACGTTTGTAGTCCCAATTTAAATATGTAGTGCTGGGGGATCTCCCGAAATACGTACGTAGTCCTAATTTAAATATGCGATGTGAAATAATTGACAAAGAAGGCATCAATTTAAATAGTTCATCAAATCACAGGTAGTGAAAAGCAATAAGCTAACTAAACATGGCGCACAGAGTGTCAGATATGCAATTTAATATTAAACAGGTAAGCATGCTGTCCTAATCTAAGTTAAACAATTTAACACATTAAAGCAATCTAATAGGAGAAAGACGATTTATAAATTTTTGAAGGAAAAAATGGGATTTTTGCAATAATGGTCTGTGTACGTACTCGTCACCTCACGTACACGGCGCCCACATAACATTAAATGCCAAAACAACCTAAGGGAAATTCCCCAACACAGGTTTAGGAAAGCCACTTACCTCGACTGCTCAAATCAACTCGATACCGCGCTCTTGCCACGAGTACTCAACTCCAAATGGCCCAAATCTACTGATCTCCTCTTCAAAATCCTCACAAAATCACCTATTGCCGAGCTCCAAATCGATTTTAGAAGTTATGAAATTCAAACACTCGACTTGTCTATTTCTGACCAGCGATTTGAGCTTCTGCATTTAATGGGGCCGCACCTGCGGAAAAGGCATCGCAGGTGCGAAAAATCACTTAAAGGCCTAGTTCCGCACATGCGACCACTAGGCCGCATCTGCGAAAACCCAGTTGCATCTGCGAGCCCGGCCGACTTGGCCATTTTTTGCATCTGCGCACGCCTTACCGCACCTGCGGCTCCCCCCTTCCGCAGGTGCGAAACACCAGAACCAGCAAACTTCAGATTTTGCTTAAGTCTAAAATCTTTCCCGTTGAGCATCCGAAACACACTCGAGGCCCCGAGACCTAAACCAAAACTACCAACCAGTCATATAACATCATTTGAACTTAGTTGAGACTTCAAACCACATCACATCACTCCAAAAACATGAATTCAACCCTAGGAACTTAGCATTTTTCGAAATCCACAAACGATGCCGAAACACGTCAAACCTATTCCGAATGACCTCAAATTCGACACACAGGTCATAAATGACACTACGAACCTCCATCCACTTCCGGAATTCCATTCCGAGCCCGATATTAAAATTTCACCTATCGACCGAAATCGCCGAAAATCTAACTTTCGCCAATTCAAGCCTAAATCTACGACAGACCTCGAAAATATATTCCGGACGCGCTCCAAACCCCAAAATCACTCTGAGCTAACAGATTCTATGGAATTCCATTCCAGATCGGTCTTCACATAATTTCGACTACGGTCCAATTTCTAAGGCTTAAACTCATAATTGGGAACTATGTGTCCCAAAACTCTCCGAATTCCATAACTAATCACTTTGACAAGTCCCAATAGCAAAAACAAATGCGGGGAAAACAGTTATTAGCGGATCAGAGCTCTAAATCTCAAAACGACCGGTCGGGTTTGTGATGACCCAAAGGGCCATCTTATGAATTAAGACACTATTTTGGGCTCATTAGCCTTTAAAAGACTAATTTTAATTACCTCAATTTGCATGCATAGTCCGTACATGAAACCAGAAAGCTTTTATGTGAAAATATGAGAAATAGAAAATTTTAGAGTTAAAATTTGGTTTTAGTTGACTTTGGTTAACATTTTGAGTAAACGGACCCGTATCTGTGTTTCGGCAATGCCGGGAGGTCCGTAGTAAAATATTGGACTTAGGCGTATGCCCGGAATTGAATTCCGAGATCCCTAGCCTTAGAAAACAATTTTTGAAGAAAATTATTGTGCTGGTTTTTAAAGGAAATAAATAAATGAATTAATGTTTAAAATCATTGGTATCGAGCCCGTATTTTAGTTCCGGAGCTCGGTACAAGTTTGTTATGATATTTAAGTCCTATCTGTGAAATTTGGTGAGAATCGGAATTGATTTGACGTGATTTGGATGTCCGGTTGAAAAGTTAAAAAAATTGAGTGTTCTTGAGAAAATCATGAGTTTTGAGGTTAAATTCATAGTTTTTGATGTTATTTTGATTTTTTGATCACAGGAGCAATTCCGTATGATGTTCTTAGACTTGCGTGCATGTTTGGTTTGGAGCTCCGAGGGCGTGGGTGAGTTTCGGATAGGTTTAGGCTATGTTGCGCTTGTTTTTATGCTTCATCGTCGTTTCTTCAAGAATAAATGATACCACATTAAAAAAATGAGATAGAAATTCAGTTTTTATTAAACCATTATATCCGTATCGTAATTATGGAGCCATAAGAAAAAGAATCATCGAATTTGGACATCGTATGAGGAAGTTATGCTCATTTTCGTGTCGGGAAAAATTGCTGGTTCTGGTGTGGTCGCAATTTCGATGCCCAGTTCGCAATTGCGACTTTTTCTAGCCCTTCCTTGTTCGCAATTGCGAAGGTTTTCTTTGCTTTTGCGAGGGATTGCGAACCCTGGATCGCAAATGCGACATCTGCAGCCTGTTAAATGAGAATTTAGACGGGATTTTCACCCATTTTTCAAATTTCTCAAATCCTAAACCTCCATAGGTTATTTTCCAAAGACCCAAACTTCTCCAAATCATTGGTAAGTGATTTATAGCCAATTCCTTTCAATCCTTAACAACTTTTAACAAGATTTCAACCAAAAATCTAGAGTTTTCATGGTAAAAATTGGGATTTTTGGGTAGAACTTAGGAATTTCAAAATTTGGGAAATTAGACCTCGAATTGAGGTCGGATTCCAAAACCAGTTGTATATACGGGCTCGGGGGAGAATGAGTAAATGAGTTTTGGTCCTAACCTCGAGTTTGAGCCAAGCGGGCCCGGAGTCGATTTTTGTATAAGAAAACATAGGAAAACCATAGTTTTTCATTAAAGTTAATTCCTTTAAGTAATAGTTGATGATATTGAACCAATTGTGATTAGATTCGAGCGGGTTAGAGGCAAGTTCTAAAGGAAAAGTTATGCTAGAGCAATGATTTGCTTGTGAAATTGAGGTAAGTGCATGGTTTAACCTTGACTTGGGGGAATAGGAATCCCCAAATTAAATGCTATGTGAATTTGCATGTGTGTGGTGTATAGGTGAGGTAACGAGTATCTATGCACCACCAAATTACTTGTTGAATCTGATCCCTTCCCTCCCTAGTTTAATTATTTTATGATCATTGATGCCTTCATGTCTACTTGGTTCGTCAACTTGTTGTTAAATATTGTTTCAAGTATTTTGAAAGTGTTACTCGTTCCTTAGTCACATTGTGGTACATCTGGTTGAGCTGGTTGTCAGTGTTACATTATACATTTCGATTGGTTTCGCTGTGTAGTGATAATTGGTGAAGTTTCTGAATAGAACAATTTCATGTTTATGATAATTGAGATTTAAGTATTGTGAAAGGCTTGGAATCTGATTTGTGAAACTTTATTATAAATAAAGAGATGAAATGTGATTTGTCTGGTGGGAGTGGGTTCCACGCCGCAACAAGGAGTATTAAGGGTGGACAGGTGGGATCGGGTTGCACGTCACAATAGGAGAAATAAGGGTGATATATATAGGGAGGAGATATAAGGGTGGACATGTGGGATCAGGTTGCACGACGCAACAAAGAGCAATAAGGGAGAATATTCATCTTTTACTATTTATAAAATAAAGGCTAGAACGCTCATTGTTTTTTTGTCATTATTTCATATTCTGCTCTTACTGTTATTTAAAGTGAAACTTGTTCTGTTTACAATTCTTGAGATATAAATATTGTGAAAGTCTTTGAAATAACTATCTATGCTTTTTTTGAAATAACTATCTATGCTTTGAACATCATTCCCCAAAACTCGGCGAGTACAAGTCATAAGCATTAAAGAATTTACACTAAAATCTCTAATTATCACTGTTCGGAATAAATACAACAGTGTATGAACAAAAAATATAAGAAGGTCACTCCAAAACCGCGAACATTGAAGCGGTTTTTTCCTTGAGTCTCCACAACAGCAACCGCGCTGCTAAGAATCAATCGGCCGGTTGTGCGAAAATCTGGAATCTGCACCAAAATGTGCAGAAGAGTAGCATGAGCACACCACAGCGGTGCCCAGTAAGTATCAAGACTAACCTCGGTGAAGTAGTGACGAGGACTAGTCAAGACACCCACTGGTCTAATAAATGAAACATGCATAAATATAGAAAATGACAGAATATGACATCTATCTAATGACTACATAATATAGTAACCAACAAAACAACTACAATGCGGAAGGAAATACAACAAACAACAACGGAACAACATAATAATACACAGAAGGATAGACGAAAATACAAGCCAGAACCGGAAACCACAACACAATAAGAACACCGGTAACTCAGCACTGCATTAGTTTTTCCACGTCAAGCCTAGGCCAACAACCCAATAAACTTGTCAAATCCTCGAGTGACACTTTTAAATCGCAAATTTATATTAAAAGCTTTAGAAATAAAATCATTTCAGTTAGATAATTTCCTTTGAAATATACTTCATCCATAGATAAATAAATATACTTTACAGAACGAAATCCTCAACGTAATTCCTTTCAATAAAAGCTTTTCAAATGTACCTTTCCAATAAAGGTTTTTCAAACATAGTTTCCTTCAAGATAAATGCTTTACAAACATACCTTTTGAAATAATAGCCTTTCAAACATAGTTTCCTTCAAGGTAAATGCCTTCAAATTTTCCTTTTCATTAATCGTCTTTCAACATAGTATTCTTCAATATTAAACAACCGGGATTCCGTCCCGTAGTTCAGAATTAGTCATGCAGCACAAGGGGATCTCCCAGAATACGTCTGTAGTCCCCAAAAGTAAATACACAGTGTTGGGGGATCTCTAGGAATACGTTTGTAGTCCCAATTTAAATATGCAGTACAGGGGGACTTCCCGGAATACGTCCGTAGTCCCAATTTAAATATGCAGAACAAGTAGATCTCCCGGAATATGTCTGTAGTCCCAATTTAAATATGTAATACATGGGGATCTTTCGGAATATGTCCGTAGCCCCAATTTAAATATACAATGCAGCCAACGGAGAGAACAACTAGAAGACGACAGAAACATCATACATTGCCACGACAAGCATAGAAGCAACAAAAGACAAAAATGCAAAGTACGACGAGCAGATCAATACAAGAACTTAAATCACAAGAATGGTAAAACTCACTCATAAGAAGTAGCCACTGAAGGGAATTCCAAGCACAAAGATAACCAATGTAACAAGGGGAAAACAAAAGAAATATATCAACGATTCACAATATTCCAATTCACACCAAGAAGTTAACACAAGTCGAGAAATTCCTAATACGACAAGTCGACTAAGGTGTAGGTTACCTAAATTCCTTTTTAAGGTTGAATAATTTTGAGAGATTTTTCCACAATCCAAATAAAGGTAAGCAGCTAAAGATAATCACAACTTCAATTACGGCTAAACAATTATAGGGCGAGATAATATAAATTCTAGATTAAATAGGCAATTTATGACGGAAAATATAACATGATGGTAGAAGAGGTAAAGTCTTCAGTTAAGTCAATTAAGATCAAATAAGCAACAAAGGGAAACTAAGCAAGTAATTTTTAATTTAAGCAGGAAAAGATGAACCTAGCAACCAGGAACTCAGATATAACAATTACAACTTCATATACAGGGAATATAAGGACCTAAGAATCCTAAAAGGCCAACTTCCTCCAAATAAGTCCGGGTACGCACTCGTCGCCTCGCGTACATGGGCTACAATCAACATAGAAGACTCAAATCCTAAGGGGTAGTTCCCCCAAACAATGTTAGGCAAGATACTTACCTCGAAAACGACAACCCGGTACTCTAAAATGGACTTCTCGGGCGAAAAGACCTCTGGACGGCTCAAATCCAACTATAATAACTCCACAACACACATAAATCGTATAAGGAACTATTCCGAATAATAAAGTTTCTATCTTTACAAAAATATAAAATTCGACCAACAAGTCGACCCCCGGGCCCGCACTTCGGAACCCGTCAAATTTTACAATATACGAATACCCATTCCGATACGAGTTCAACCATATAAAATTTATCAGTTTCCGCTACCATTTGGTCCCTCAAATCACGATTTTTCATTTTAGAAATTTTCTTTCAAAACCAACATTTTCCTCAACTCAAAACACAATTAAATGATGAAAATAAAGATAAAATCATGGAATATATTTAATTCTAGTTGAAGAAAACTTACCCAATCGAATTTCGTGAAAAATCCACCAAATATCGCCAAGAACCGAGCTCTAGAAATCAAAATGTGATAAAAATGGTGAAACCCTCGATTTTGGAATATAATTTGTCTGCCCAGATATTTGTTCAACGCGATCGCATAGAAGGAAAAATGGCCACTGATCAAAATGCACTACGTGAAGCACTATGTGATCGCAGAAGAGGAGGGGAAATGAATATGTGAACGCGTGGGAAGTCTGGCGATCGCAAAGAGCAGCAAGTACTGGCTCAAGGCCATGCTCTCTATTGTGCAATCACGTGAGTATGAGATGCGAACACAAATAATAAAATTTACAGAGCTACGCAATCGCGTACTGGGGAGTGCGAACGCGTAGAAGAAAACTTGGGTGGCTCGATAGGACACTATGTGATCGCGGCTAAGCCTATGCGATCGCATAGAAGGAAAAACCTGCAAATAGAACAACAATTAAAATTAGAAGGAATTTGACCTGAACCCTATCCGAAACACACCCGAGGCCCCCGAGACCCCGTCTAAACACACAACCAAGTCATATAACTTAACACGGACTCGCTCGAGGTCTCGAAAACACCGGAACGACGAATCATACCATAAATCGAACTTATGAACTTTCAAATCTTCAAATATCTAAACTCGTGCCGAAACCTGTCAATTCAACCCGGAATGACGTGAAATTTTGCAGACAAGTCCCAATTAACATACCGAAGTTTTTCTAACTCTCGAAATCGCATTCCGACCCCGATATCTCAAAAGTCAACTGTGGTCAAACTTCTCAAATTACTCTACGAACCTCCAAAACCAATTTTGGACGCGTGCCTAAGTATAAAATAACCATACAGAGCTGTTGACATTACCCAAAATTCATTCCGAGGCCTTTTACACAAAAGTCAAACCTACGGTCAACTTCCGTCACTTAAGCTTTCAGAACTGAAATGTTTCCTTCCAATTCAAAATCGGATTATCCGATAACTGAATTCAACCACACACGCAGGTCGATATACACAATGTGAAGTTGTTCAAGACCTTACACCACTGAATGGAGATTAATTCCCAAAACGACCGGTCGGGTCGTTACATTCTTCCCTTCTTAAAATAAACGTTTGTCCTCGAACGTGCCAAGATTCATCTCGGACTCATCCAATCATGGAATGCACACTTCCAACACACACCCGCGGGTGATCCCACGTCATCCCAACCTACATAAGTGTCATGCCCCAAAACCGAGGGGCGCGACCGGCGCCTAACCGAGTGACCGCGACCGGCGCCTAACCGAGTGACCTGGTCAAGCAAGCCTAATTAGCCTTTCCTACCCGACTCGCTTCTCGCCGTGTTTATAGCATACATTATTTACATGAGGTAGCAAGAGATAAATCAAAAGCATATATATATATATATATATATATATATATATATATATATATATATTCATAACATTAAGTTCATTTTCCTCTTTCACCATTACCAATATTAGATCTTCTAAAACATACATCTAATTACAATATTCACGATACGGAATCACGATTACGATTAAATCCAACAACTACCCAAAATATATATATACACAACCCGCATGAGTGTCTACTGAGCCTCTAAGAGTTCGGAGAAATATACATAGACTTGCCGGCGACAATGCCCCGGCTATACCTCAAAAGTGACAACATGTACAAAATGAATCAACATGTATCTACACACGACCCCGGGAGGAAATGGGGATCACCAGAACTGCTGAAGGGAGGAGGATAAAGCACCACTATCATCGATCGGTGCTACCTGCTACAGAACCACCTACATCCATGTAAACGATTTAGCGCCCCCGGCAAAAAGGGACGTTAGTACCATTGAATAGTACTAGTATGTATGAACAACCTACTCTAGACAGGGTAAACATCAACAAGCAATGATACAAATAGAGACATCATATAACAATTCACCAGAGTAGGGGAAAACACAAATAAGAGTCACTGTATTTCTCATCATGTTTTGCCATCTTTTGGTTAATAATCTTTTTAAGTACCAGTGTTATTATTATTACTAAACCACCGTGTCGTTGTCACACGGAGTCTGGTCTCGGCCTGATCGGCTAAGCCATCCTAGGTGAGGCACTCACAACATCATAACTCATATCATCACCATGGCATTTTCACACGGAGTCCGGTATCTCACCGGCTGGATCCGGACTCTCACTGGCAGAATCAACATCATATCTCAATTTTATGTCTCCATGTGTACGGCATGGAGTCCGATCTCGGCCCGACCGGATAGGCCATCTCACCCTAGGACATTCCCCATCATTTCTTTGATCTTTTAGTTCACTTTTATCATTTTCCATCTTTTGATTCACATCTCATATCATTTCACTCTTTTGATTCATGTTCATATCATTTCAATTCTTTGCTTCATATTTCACATCAATCCAATCCTTCACATCTACCACAACCATCACATAAGAGGATTTACACACATAGTAAGAGAAACTGCATAATGATCACAATTCATACACTCAAATAGCAAAACGATATGGTACTAACATAGAACGGCATAGAAGCAAGCATTTCCCAACTTGACATATAAGGCACATAAATTCCATAGAGAATCAAACAAGAGAATCATACCCGGAAAGTGAACACAAATAGATTTATCCTATGAAGATTAGAGTTAGCCATACATACCTCGATTTGGGATTTTTCCTTAGATTTATACCACAATTCACCGGACCTTCTAGCACCTTCAATCTAGTTCACAATGTGGCATAATTGAACTTAGAGTTAGGAATAATGATCGTGTCTTGAACTCACTTGAGCATTCTATCAAACACTAGGTGTTCCTCTAGATTAAATGGCCTATTTTTAGTGAAAGATTACTCTAAGCCATTTCCATTCACTAGATTATCACTAGTTGGTTACATGCATGCAAGATTCCCACCCCCCATCTTCATGAACTAACCTATTTGTGTTTCATTTTAACAAAATTTTGAAAATTAAGGTTGATGGGGTAGAAGCTTACCTCTTGTAGTGAAGAAAATAGTGCCCTACTCGATCAATTCCAAGCTAGAGTAGTGATGGTGGATCAAATTGATGAAGTTGGGACTCCCTCTCACTAGAACCCACTCTCTCCTCTCTCTATTTTATCAGAAAATAGCTAAAATTATGAGGGATGGGTGTTACATTAGGCTGGGGGTCGGGTTTTAAAAATTAGAAAATAGGAGCCCTGATGCAAGTTTGTGGTCTGAAATGTGATCGCATTCCGGCTATGCGGTCTGCAAACCTGTCGCATTATTGGCCTTCAGCTGGGCCAAAAAGAAGAGGAATCTTCCCGAGTATGCGGTTCGCATACGTGTTATGCGATCGCATAGAGCGCCGCATAACTACCTCCACAAAAACTCAGGTGCAATTACGTGACAACTATGCAGCCCGCATACATGATATGCGATCGCATTTTGGGCCGTATAGCTGTCCTCAAAATGGACAGCAATCTGTCCAACTATGCGACCATTGTGCGGTCCGCATACTTGATATGCGCTCGCATAGTGGACCGCAGATTCGCACAAACTTGAAAAATTCTATCCTCTAAATCCTGGGATACTTTTCACTGCAAAAAGGTCCGATTTAAGAATTTTGTAGTTATATCAACATGGGATCTATCCGGGCATCGTTTTTCATCAAAAATTCTACGGGTCTTTACAATAATCCTGATGACACAATCACAACTACGATATAGCCTTCCTATTACCATCGATAAGCCTCATACCTCATTTCCTCACCTTCTGCTCATTTCCAAAAGACCCGAATCTAAATCCATATATGGCATCAGCCTCAACCGGCGTCATCAACTCAAGACTACACCCACAAGGTACGACCACACAATATAACACATCACACAAAGGCCCATAATAACATTTCTGATCACAATAGCTGTATGAAATCAATCCAGCACTGGCGATTAGCCTCATATCTGAAATAATTATGTTTCCAAGCCCCATAATACCGATAATGATGCAATAAACACGAAGACCTCATTATTAGACACCGGAATTACCAAGCCACGACTAGCACCACCGGGCACACATCCCGCAAGCTGAAACTCAAGAAGAATATAACGAATATGACTGAATTATGAAAAGAGAAACACATAAGGGAACTATCAAACAATCCCGACAGGCAAAATCCCTCTATCGATACTAACCTACATAAAAAAATAACAATAAAATAATTAAAGCAAATGGACAAATCACAAGGATCTCATCCTGATATAACTTCCATCGGTGTACTCAGCCCGGTCCAAACATATCGAATCACAAAAGATCACGAGGGTCTCGCCCTCAACTCTAAATCACATACC